>VCCN01007264.1:2510244-2522047 GCA_006491835.1 Architeuthis dux
GGAGGGAGGTGTTACTTCGGACAGTGGCATTTCCTGAAAAAAGTATTGAAACTAGGGCCGCGAGATCTAGCATGGGAATCCGAGTGTTTGTTTACATCGTACATGAGGAATTTCAAAAGAACAAGCCCAAAATTTCTTTCTTAAGATCAGAATGTATTTCTTTTCAGGTTCCTATGTATGTTTGGGGTATATCTCTACCTACATGAATATGACAAGCAGTTATTTATGCATTATTATAGTGAATCTGTGTTACATGTAGAACATACTGTTGTTGAAAATGAATGTTAAACTCTGTTAACTTTCAGGATAGCCATTATGTTATCATTGTGGGGGGATAGGTCAGACAGTCAAGCAGAGGGATAGTTCGTCTGTGTCCGATTCATCTTTCCACTATTACAAAGTTATGACCTTTATAAAATGATAACACTACTTTCTTTAAGTAATTATATTATCAACTCAAAGTGAAACACAAAGAATATCTCTTAAAGTTCTGTATGAATTTCTATGAAATTCTGTAGAAGAGTGTGTTATCAGCTACGGAAGAAGTAAATAAATGTTGGGGCGGATCCATGTCCAATTACTTCCCCTGACAATGGCGTTGGCAGATGTGTTCGCCCTCTGAGTGATTTCTACTCTTTCTGGTTTTTAGAATACGTTCACAATTGCCAACCGTATTATCTTCGTCTCGTTTCCCACCGCCATTCTTTGTCGCCGAACTGCCATTTTCACCTCCATTCTTTGTCGCCGAACCACATCCGCTCGCTAGCGCCCAGTCATCTACTCCTCAACTCACACTTCTTCATCGTTTTCTTGCTCTGTCTTTCTCTCGGTTGACATCGTTTTCGTTCCTTAATTTTTAAACACATATTTGTTTCATCGCGTCGTTCTTTCTTTGAACACATCTGTCATTTTCACATCCAATCAACCTGACACTCTCTCATAAAGGGAATGATGTATTGCACCTAGAGAGGTCAACTGAAGGTGACCCCGTACAAGGGCTCCAGTTTTTAAAAAACTCCCGCGCATAGTTCCTACTAAGCTGTATGCGTCTGCGCACTAACACATGTTTTGTAACTAGCGCACAAAGTAAATTAAAATGCGCACAAAACGTTATTACCTAAAATAATGTAGCAATTAACATTTATAGATATAATTGTAAATATAATAATAAATAGCATTCCAAGGGAAATTAGGAATCACCACCACCCATATATGCTGTGTTGGGGGTGATCAATTAAAAAGTTGGAAAAGGGGGTGATCAATGATTAAGTTACTTCTATCGCCTTTTGTTGGGTTGTGATCACTAAAAAAGGTCTGAATTTTCAAAAGGCAAGCGGGCACAAGTAGAGAACAATTTAGCATAGCCTTACATTGCATATTGAACCCCCTCTAAAAACATATTTAGGGGAAAGGATTTTAATAAAACAACATTTTCCTTACTCATTGAGGGGAGTGTGTGTGTGCAAAGTTTCAAGTTTCTACTATGAACGGTTAGGGCTAACCGAAGTCCAGATACATAGATACATAGATACATATAAATGTCAGAACAGATGAATAACCGAACCCCAGCAAAAAATCAGTGTTGTGGGTAGCGGTGATTAATATATCATAATTATACTCATTGAAAATAATCTCTTAGCTAACCATTTCTGATTAGTCGATTTCTAAAAGAAATATCATATGTGTACATCATTAATTCCCTGTTTCGGCTTGTACAAGATGGCGGCGGACATGTTTGACGGTCAGTGTTCCTATCTTAAAGTTTACGAAGATCTGTTCTGAATTCTGTAGATAGTTTGTTGAGTTTTTATCGAAAGAATATTGATTCACTATGTCGAATTCAAAAGAAGCGAATGACGTGAAGCACAAAAGAACTGCAAGTTTGATCAAAGTTGAATGGCTCAACAGAATAGTCGAAACGGGTACATTCAGCTGCAAGAAATATCTATGTATGATTCGGAAACTGGTGTAATTTGTGTGGGTTGTTGTGATGCAAAAGTTGCTGGAGAATTTGATAGTGGAAAGAAGAGGAATGAAATAACAATGAACGTAGATTGTTCCAATTTTTATATCATATGCTTAATGTTATAAATCGGTTATTATTATCTCAGAGACGCTGTTCCAAAGTGATCAAAATATGCAGCTTCCTCTGTATATATTAGTGTTGTACATTTGACCCACGCAGATGTTGAAAGTTAAAAAGGATATCGCCGACAACAAAGTTATAAACAGGATATCAACTACAAGGTGTCCAGGACCGGAAGACAGACCGGGTGTTGAAAGGTCATAAACAGGATGTTGACCCTGACTGCAGATAGCGTGATGAAGAATCAGCGTGGGTAAAAGCGGCACAGAGGCCCTCGGAAAAGCCAGAGAGACACAGGACACTCTCGGAGAGACAGCTGGGCCTGGGAGCACGGGGTCAGTTCCCCTGTTGGGAACAGTCTGTCAGCTCTCATTGTCTCTGATTGGGTGGTTTACGGTAGTATTAGATTGAAAAACTAACCACTTCTTCAAAGCGAGGGGATATTCGAAAAGGACATTCTTTTCTTTACTGTTTAGCCCAGTGTAAATTCTTGTCTGTTCAATGAATCTATTGAAGGGCATGACATTGCATGACAGTGATGCAGTCAGATAGAATATTTACGGTTACATTTATAGATTCCTGCTTTATCCAAACATCGAATTTATCAATAGATTTTGATATTGCCCGCTAAATTTCCAATGTAATCACTATTAGAAAGCGTCAACAAAAACTGTCAAAACAGGTTTCTTCAGTTTTCAAGTCGGTTCGGCTGGCTGGATGGCTATGTATGTACAGGCCACACCAATGGAGCTAGATGGCTGAAAAATTCAACATTTACTCCTTAAAGAAACAAAATCAATTTCTTTTTAAAAATCCCCCATAATAGTTTTTTAGAGTGTTGATTTACAATGTAAGTTTATGCTAAATGTATCCTTAGTTTGTACTTGCTTGTTTTTTGAAATTCTGACTTTTTAGTGATCTGACAAAAGGTGAGTGAAGTGACTTATTCATTGATCACTCTTTTTTTAATTGGTCACACCCAACACGGCATTCTGCCAAAATCTGTTTATGGTAACATGACGGTTTCTATTCAGTTACTAAGCAGACCTGTTATTGCTAATTCTTTTACTCATATTTTCCTTCATCTTAATATTTTCTTCTTTTCCATTGCATTAATCTATGGCAGTGATTAACCAGCGCGGATCCGAAATAAATGATAATCTCTATGTAAGCCTCGAACTCATGTAACTTTTACCGCAAGGAAGCATGATTCACCGTACCAGCTGCTAATGCCGACTGAATGTTAGGAAATAGGCTGAATGGAAGGCACAAGGCCATGGAAAATGGGATCCTCGCTGAAAGTGTGGTAATTATACATTGCAAATATACAAGCATCTGTTTGTTCACGTCTTCACTCAGTGATTATATGTGTGTGCAACTTTGTGTGTGTTTGTTCCTTTCTTTTCCATTGTTGAGACTCGCTGTGGCATGTTCTGACGTGGTAAAACTTCCGTCTAGTGAATAAATTATTTCCATCTTAAAGGGACCCCACACGTGTCACCGTGCCACAATTAACCAGGTTCGATTAATCGATGCAAATCGCTGACTTTGCCTGATCACGAAACACCAAATCCGAACTTGTAGTCTTACGGGGGTCGATGTGGTTGCATCAACAAGTCACGGCATCAAATCCGAACTTGTTGCTAAGCGGGTGCATTGCGACTTGCATTTGTGCACGTGCATCACCGAATGAAAGGTTCGTTGTCTTTTCAAAAGAGTTGTCGATAACAGAGTGACAGTTGGGAAACGAAAACGAGAACGTAGAACTGTGAAGAGAACACTGGTTTCATTCTTGATATGAAGAACAAAGTAGGTTTATAAAAGAATCAATATGTTTTTATTGTCTTTTCTCTCCTCAATATGCACGGGTGTTCCCATATCTTCAGAAAGGGACAATCGGACAGTTTGCAACTAAAATACAGCTTGGTTTTCATTCTGCAACACAAATAACAAACGATGGACGAAATTCAGATATAGTCGTAAATTTATCTACGCGGAGGCCGAAAACCGCCCCGTGCCTAGCCCAATGTGGGCAGGCAAATGGACTGGCAAAAACCACACTCCCTAATGATTCTATTAGTCTATTTAACAGCGTGTTTTCGTATCAGATTACCATTATCAGCACACACACACTACATGTTCGGTGCGTGGTGGGGGTATTGAGAAATACATGTCAACACCCCACACACGCTCACAGACAGTATCCGGCGTATTTACAAACACGTAATACCACGCGCTACCCCGCTCGAACACACACATAAGTGCGCTCACACATAGACCAGCACAGCGCAGCTCGACCAAACCTAATGTCTGTACTAATTAAGATATCCATACAGAAATGTCCGGGCCTGCGGATTTTAACGGCTGTCAAGGCATCTGAGGGGCGTATATTAGAAAATAGGCGGAAGGGAAAGAACGTGAAATAGGGACCTCTGTGAAAGTGTGGTTATTATACATTGCACATGTATAAGCTTGTTTTTGTTCACGTGTTCACTATGTAATTATATGTGTGTGTAACTGTGTGTGATTTTGTTACTTTCCTAGTCTTTTTCCAGAACCCCAGTCTATGACATTGACAATGATGCATCTAATAATACAAATAAATAAAGATATTTCCAATTTAATATCTCTTATGGATCTGAGGAAAAAACAATTTCAAATGATCAATGACTCTTCAATCACTTTGAATGGTGTAGATTTTTGTCATATTTTTTCCTATTTTATATCGTTTATTCGTCCACAATTGTTGCGTTTTTTCCCAAATTCTCCATAAAACAATTCATTTTCATTTGTGAACGACACTTTTCGGTATTTTTCATTTCGTTTTTTTTCTGTATGTTTTAATGTTCATTTCCTTATTTGTTCAATCAAGTTTTGATTGTTTTCTTCCTTGTGTGTTTTTCTTTCCCCATTTATTCAATCAGTTTTAGTTTTATTTTATTAGGTTCTCCTCTACATCCTGACTGCCTTCCTCTCATTTTTTTCAATCAATAATTGATTTCTTACTTTCCCTATTTTTAATAACATTTCCCTCCTTCATTTCCTCCTTCTCTCCTTCTAGTCAAGTACGTATGTATATCCTTCCCAATTTTTCAGCCAAGTAGTTCTTTCTTTCTTTCATTCTTTCTTTCTTCTTTCCTATTATCCTTCCCGATTTGTCAGCCAAGTGTTTCTTTCTTTCTTTCCTTCTTTCCTTTTATCCTTCCGTATTTGTTCATCCAAGTATGTATTTCTCTTGTTCTCTCTTTCTTTTGAAACAGCATTCAGTTTTCTTTCTTTCCCTTATGTCCACCCGGTCATTACCTGCCTATTTCCCCATTCGTGTTTTTCTCATCTTTTCTTCCGTTCCTTCATATCTTCCGTCTTCTATATTGTCTATTCTTTCTTCCTTTCTGTCAAACACTTTTCTTTCTTTCTTTCGTAGTATTTCTTTCTGTTTTACCCTTTCTTTTTGTACCTACTTCTTTCCACCTTCCTTATCTTTCTTTTCTTTTTTCCCTTTCAGATTTATCTTTCTTTTGTTTTCATGTTCATTTTCTCGTTCTTCTTTCTTGTTTATTCTTATTTCTTCCTTTATTTTTGTATTCGTTCTTTTCTCAAACCTTTCTATGATCTTATATATCCCCATTTGTTACTTACTTCTTTCTCTTTATTTTCTCAACACCGCCACTCCCCTACCTCAACCCAGTGGCGTAGCTAGAGATCGGGGATTTTGTACGCCTGCGGGGATTGGCTCCTTAATATACCCCCGCCTAAAATCTAGTGAGACGTCAGTAGAAATGCAGTGGGTGAACTACTATTTATAAATCATTTAGGGACCCTCTCCATTATTTTCAAATAGTCACCTGTCCCCCCTTAGCTACGCCTCTGTCTCAATCCGATTATTTTTTCACATTAAATTTCTTTCAGATTTTCCTCTTTTATCTTGACGTCTTCCAGCCATTTCTATTTCCCGCCATTTCTATTTCCCGCCATTTCTATTTCGCCTTAGAACGAGCCTCCCTTCTTCCTTATTTCATTTATGCAATACTTTCGTTTTCATTTTCGATTTTCTCTCACCAGTGCTTCTCTTGGAAACAAATTCTATTCAACTCTGACCGATATCCCTTATCCAATCCCCCCCACCTCTGCTGTCCACTTGAGTGACAGGTTATTAACTGGGATCATACGCTGATCAATATCGATCATATACGATTTCTCGCCAGATATCCGAAGCAATTCCAGCCTTCCCCGTGAATGATCGCCAGACTTCCCAATCTAATTCACGAGTCACGCCGGCTATGACATCTTTCATAAAAATTCATAGACAGTAGCCTAGAACCAGTCCTTATGCGCATGCTCTTTTGCGTGCGGTCATGTTTCCGGTCCGAGGAATAAAGACGTGAGCCACAAGATACAAATTGTCATTTTTGCTTTCTTATCAGTGATCTTTGAAATTTGTGGGAATAGAGAGATCTTCGAATATTTTTATTTGCTTTCGCCGTCCTTCTCTAGCGGTTTCCACCCCTTTGTGGGTGTATTTATGCGTCGCTTCTGCACAGAAAGAGGTTTCGTGTTTTGCGAGGACAATCAACACGTTTCAGAAAAGAAGGGTATACCAGATTGATATACAGTGCGTGCAACAAATACGTTATGCATTGCAAAAGGTTTATTTTAACAAAAGCTTCAGAATTAACAGAATATAGACCAAGCATTTCAGATTTGTTTTGCATAATGTTTATTCTGTTTTCTGTTAGTGACAATCTAGACATCTTCGAATAGTTTTATTTGTTGTTGCCGTTCCTCTCTTGGGCTTTTGGGGGCGTATTTATGCGTCGCTGCTACATAGAAACAAGTTTCGTACTTTGCCTGGAAAATCAACACGTTTGGCAAAAGAAGAATATATCGGATTGATATACGGTGAATGCAAAATTAAATATGTATTTCAAAATGCTTATACAACGATATTTAATTTATTTTTAATTTAAATTTATTCTAATCACTAGTTAATCCACGTGAAAACAATCACGGATATATTAAACGTTTTCTTTAAAAGAATAGTGCATTCGTTTCAGAGGAAGAGTCCATAGTTTCAAATGGTGGGTTGGAGGTATTTTTATCAGCAAAACTGTTTCCTTTGAGTGGAAGAGTTTGAAACAGTGGGCAGGAAATTATTTTTTTTCAGCAAACTTTTAAAACCCGCCCTCCTGTGGAAGAGTCCAGTGTTACGGTCAGCGAGCCAAGAAAATCACACTTTCATTATTAAAATAGATTTGATGAAGTATTGTAACACTCCATCTTAACTGTTAGTTCGATTCTCACCGTGAGCTTACTCTTTATTTCCGACAACGCTGTTTACTCGGTGCCGTAGGGTTACTGTCTGGGTTAAAGTTGTGTTAAAAAGCAACTAAAGATTAAGATGAAGGTTAAAATTAGTCAAAATGGAAAATAATGACTATTTCAAAATTGATAAAATGTGGATGTTGGTTGTATAGCCTTTGCGTTGCATATTCAATCTTCTTCCAATATGTTTTTTTATGTTTGGTATTTGTTGCATCAATATTAATCTTTGATCAAAATGTTATCAATATTGAAGCCGTATAAATATGTTTAAATAAACTGTTTACAATATATTGGATATTTTTTGCACTCCCTGTATCAGTTAAATCGTTACTGTTACCGCTTTTAAATACAGCAACCGCTCTCCATTTTTCACGTTCGATTATGAGAATGTTCAATAACCTTGGTTTTAAATGTTTCAAAATACAGGTATCCTACGCCATTTTAAATTTCACTTGATAAGGCAAGAAAGCAAAAATAGCGATCGGTGTTGGTTTTGTAGCGAGTCGTTATACAGTGAGTGCACCCCCTTTTCCTCTTTCTCGTACACTCCAGTCTCCTGTATCGCCCAGAATCCCAACCTCCGACGATTCAACTTAACATACAACTATCGTCATTTTGAGAGTCTGCGAACACTTAATAAGTTTCCCATATGAATTAACGATAATTTGCTTCTTCGCTTTACGCTTACGAAGGGTTTCTTTGGAAACGTTCCACTCTCGGATAAGGGAAACACCTGTAGATAGTTAGCGAGAGTAGTTAAATATATCACAAATATTATTCTGAATGATTTTCAAATAAAGCAAGTAGGGTTTATTTAAATCGATAATTAATGATAAATATTTGACACCGGGTCTAGGACCATTAGTACAATGTCACCAAAAATAACGAAACCTTCTGACAATATAAATGGAAGTTAAATCAATTCAGAAGAAATTTGAATTCATTTCTCTTTTCATATTCCAGGGTTTTGAGAATTCTCTGTATATTTGCAATTGAAATAGAAATTGGTTATACATTACATGGATGTGTTCAATAGTTTCTATAGGTTATAGTGGTCCCACAGATTCACGCCAGATCTTATATAGAGACCTACACGAATGCATGCGCCCTGTTGGGGGGGGGGCAAGAGAAAGGGTTTACAGATCAGCTGAAGAAAATCTCCTCGAAGTCCTGACAGCTTACGGCCAAACCTGGCGTTCCATAGCCCGCCAATCAGGCGTGTTTTCTTTTAGTCCACACGCCTAGCAGCCACGAACCAACGGCTCGCATAGACATGAGAGGATGGCTCTAGGCCACCCAGCTCCCGGGGACAGTAACACCTGCACCGGCTGCGGCTAGCTGTACTCATCCAACTTTGGTCTGAGAAGCCAACAGCAGAATTATTGACGCCGAAGACAAAACCAATGATGAAAACCAAAGAGAAGAGAAATAAGGCACGTCATTGTCGATATCGACGGACTGCCTCAAGCAAAGAGTCTTGCAAATTCCTGTCTGCGTTGTTTGTAGATTACTTTCAGTGATGGACACTGCGGGCCTTTTCTGCGCATGACTTCTTAATTGTTTGAACTTGAACCCCTGTTTTTACCTTCAGACGATCCATGGAATGATTGCGGTTTTACCGGAGTGCTCTGATAACTGCCCATCTCATCACGATTGGACACCTTCTTGGGTCAACCAGCTTTCTTCTTGGCTCCATAATTATCTGGATCACGCAAATAAGTCCTTGATTCGGAAGTTCACAAATCCCACAACGTTCGAAATCGGACATGGTTGGTTTCCTTCCCCATACTGTGTAGACTTGACACCGTTTTTAACAAAAACAGTATACGATACATTGAATTTTGAACCCTTTATATCACGTCAATTGTCAGCGAGTTTAGTTGTAATGGAAATGTTCAATGATACACAATCTGTTAAAACTGCTCAACTCATGAGCACTGCTAAACATTTTAATATTGGACAGTGCATTATAAATGATCCACCCCAAACATCTAAAACGGTAATGGATTATTTTAGATAATAATGAATCAAACTTTTTAACTTGTTTAAAGTTTTGTGATTCACTGTATATATACTTATCTAAAGCCCGCCTATCAAATAAAATGACTCTATACTAAGACTACAGAAGCAATTATTAATAAAAAATATGTAATATCTATTTTTATTGAACTTACCAGATTTAATCACCTATCGTAGATGTTTTATTGGATAAATTGAAAAAAGAAATCAGCCATATCTAGCCGGATAATGCCTAATTTGGCAACCCTGATAAGGAGGAACACTTTTCCCCCACGACCATACGAATATAGACTGGGTTAGTGTTTGGAATCTCGTCTGAAAATCGCAGCGTCATCGTGACCTAGGTTAACTGGTCGCCTTCCGAGAAGCTTTCGGGGGAAGATTCGATTATCTTCCGTCGATTCAAATGCGTGACCCGTCTTACCGGGTCTCAGCCGTCTAGTGGCTTTCTCGAAATATTTCGTTGGCTTCTGGCGACTCAACTGCGTGACCTACGTTTCCAGGTCAGCCGTCTACAATCTTGCCAGAATTATTTCAACATTTCCTAGGAAACCTTATTTAAGGAAAGCATGTTCAGATTTTTCTGAAAACAATTCTGTTTCGTGTTCCTCTAAGTACGTGTCTCTGTGTAATCAAAAGTTAACTGAGAAAAAATAACTAACTTTTCCAGACAAACTGCATCAACAAGAACCCAATATTAAATTATGTATCTGTTTAAATAGAGAAACGAAATATAATAATGCCTTGTTATTCACGGTAGACAGGTCTCAAGACGTATTGCTAATGGTGAGATCGGCGGATGATAGCGAACCATATATCCTAGCAGTGTTGCTATATCTATTTTCAGGTTCACATCTAAAATTGAGTCACAAAACATCAAGAAACATCTACATTCTCCAGATGTATATCTAAAACCTAATAAATATAGTAAACAGGTCTATTTAGTCACTCAATAGAAACTGTCACGTGACCAACGTCTTTTGACAGTATGTGTTGGGGAGATCAATTAGAAAATTGGAAAAGGGGGAGATCAATGAATAAGTTACTTTTCTCGCCTTTTGTTGGACAGTGATCACTAAAGAATGTCTGAATTTAAAAAAGAAACAGTGTTAATGTTTGTAATAAATAGTTTTACGTCTTTCAACGATAACAGAAGTAAATTAATTTCTAAAAATCTCAATAAATATCTGTAACTCCATAGTTTGTTTTTGTTGATCTTTGAGTGGATTTATCGTGCACGGATTGGTCCTTGCCCGAATTCGTTGTGCGCGAAATTGTCGGCGTGGATTTGTTGGCGCGAATTTGCTTTGTGTGAAAATGTCGGGTCACGACAGACAATTTAGGGTGGGCGGAGTTTCTCAAAGAAAAACAAAACAGGTCTGAATAGTCAATCAATGGAAACCGTCACGTGACCAACAGCTTTTGGCAGCATTCCGTTTTGGGGATGATCAATTAAAAAATTGGAAAAGGGCGTGATCAATTAATAAGTTACTTCTCTATCATTTCGTTGGGCAGTGATCACTAAAAAGTCTGAAATTATTTTGCTGGACACAAGCGGAGGGGTTCAATTTAGCATAAACTTACATCGCAAATTACCCCCCCCCCACTCACACACACTCACACACACTCACACACCACTAAAAACCTCTTTAGAGGGTGAATTTTCAACAACAAGAACAAACTTTTTTTTCTTGACATAATAAGGAGTAAAAGTTGAAATGTTCGGCCCTCTGGCTCAATTGGTGCGGCACTTTACGCGTGATAAATACATACATACATCAAATGATGGATAATTTTATATCCGACAGAATATGATAATTATAAATACATTTATTAGTTGAGAGCCTATATTTACCCGACGCCGGTATGAACGACTGCTAAACGAGCGACCTAAATCGTAAATATGAATAAAGAAACGAGCATCGTGCGGGAATCGAACCAGCATCCACCCTGGAAGCAACCTGTGTATGCTAACAAATGTCTTTATAATTATCATATACATAGATACCTAGATAGCGAGCCAGCCAGACCAACTTGAAAACTGTAGAAACTGTTGGTGACAGTTTTGGTTGACGTTTTCTAATTGTTTAAAGTTTATCTTAGCGTGGATTGCTTTACTTCAGTTATTTTCACTTTAACTGCATCACATGAAAGAAACAAAGGCTAAGCCCCCAGGTGAATATTTTTGTTTGTTTATACACACACAACCAGTAAGCAACATTTCTGTCGCAGTCATTATTTTCACTGTCAACAAAAATCATAACAAAACGTCTTCATCTTCAAACGACTCATTGTCCATTAATATTCAATGAAATCTCCACCAGCGAAGACTCACTTTTTGAATTAGTTATTGCATACAAAAGAATCTGACAACTA
>VCCN01007264.1:3241656-3251768 GCA_006491835.1 Architeuthis dux
CCCCCCCCTGATTTTTGGCTGGTCCCTAGGTTGCCCCCTCACTTTCATACGCTCTAATGTAGGGGTGTAGCTGATATATACACCCCTTTTGTTTTGTTTTGCGAATAACCTCCCTTGACGTCTGCCAGCTTGGGGTTGTGAAAGTGAATTAGCGTCCAACTATATGAACATTATTTTAGTCAGTAATTTGTTCGATAAACATATATTATATAAACAGAGTGTACTATGACAATTGTATAGAAGACACTAAATTCAAACTTCAAAAATAAAATGTGCCAGTGACTATTGGGCTAATTGATGGAGAGGAGGGAGTTTTATTCTCTCAAAAGCTTTCTCCATCTTTCATAATAATGACGCAAGGTCTTGTCTTAACCAGGCATTTACGGGCGAATGAATGGGCTGAAAAGGCAATGATGTAATGCGATCATTATATTTAATACTCATTGAATTCTACTCATGTCTATAGCCTAGAGACAAATCTCGTGCCAGACGATCTATTTGAGACAATAAAGACAACGTTGGAGAAAAGGTAATCTCTTTTCTCACCAAACATCAGGCGAAGAGGGGGAGGGAAAAAGGACCAATCACGGTGCGGGAATGGAGCAGGTAATGCAAATACTCTGCAATAAATCCCCCCTCGGAGACAGAGATGGTAGGAGTCTTCAGCATTATTATTATTAAGCAGTATTACTATTAAGTAGCAGTATCATTTATTCAGCAGTATTATTTATTCGGCAGTTAAAATCATTATTATTCAGCAGTACATTATGCAGTACTAAGAACTATTGAGCAGTGTTTCAGTATTACTATTAATATTGATCAGTAATCGGCAGTAGCCAGCCAGTTATCTGCAATCACAGTACTTACAGTAGCGGTCATTCGTTACGACCCCCCTACCCGGAGGCTTAGTTGAGTACCATCGTCTCCCAATGTTATCAGACAAAAAAGAAACAATCAAAGGAGTTTTGAGTCGTATATGCGTCGGGAAATGGACCAAGTAAGGTTTTTGCTTTCTCTATTCGCCTGACGGTTTTCCCCTACCCCCCCTCGTTCGGAAATAATTATAATTGTGAAAATTATTAATTCTGACAAAAGAGAATGTTCACACAATTACAAGAATTTATCTCTTGGCGTTACAAGCTGTGGAAACAGCCCTGGACGTCAGACCATAGATGCACTAGTTCTTTTCGTGTGGCACTATTGCTACATTTATTCTCAAGTTTATATCTGAAATTGAATCAAAACACATCTTAAAACACTTATAAACATCTAGATTCTCCAGGTATATATCTAAAATCTAGGAAATATATTACATATAGTAATAAATCAAATGTTACGTTAATTCTCAACATTTATTGTATTAAAATAGTACTTACATTATTGAAATCTTACTCATTTTATCACTGTGTATTAAATAAAAAGTATTGCTTATTTTATCAAAAAGTCATCTAAATTAGGAAAACTGAGAACTTTTTGATATTAGACTCAACCAAAATATCCGCAACATCTAAATTAGGAACACTGAGCCAAGGACGTAATTAATATTTCAGTATGACAGTCAGTTACGGCGATTGGTGCTAGAGATGCTAGCGCATCTAAAAAGATTCGGAACTATTACAGTCCTCTTTTCAAGTCTAACCGACTAATGTGTTTAAAAACATATTTTGATGATACAAATGTGGTACCTTTACCTGTATTCTGACAGTATGTCTGACATGCATGTACAAACATGCAAGGATACCAATCATTTAAATGTAAAGGCTCGAACCTGCTTGTTGTCTGAGATACTCTTCTATTCCAACTAAAAGAAATAGATGAAATGGTGATTCTCAGAAAGACAGTTCCATCCTCATTCTCCTTCTCACTTTGTGATTTTCCCTCCGTAAGATAAACCGAGAAAGTCTTTTTCATAGATATACATGCGTGTGTGTATTTCTCTCTAAATATGCACATATAGAGAGGGATGCTGCTAGCTGGATAGATATACAGAGAGAGAGAGTGACAGATTTAGCAATATTCCAAAATAGAATTTCTTCTAAGATGTCGCTGTCTTATGTTTATTAACATATTCAGGATTCCAAACAGGCAATGGTAAGAAAATCCTTAGCGAGCTGATGCTATTCTCAGACGCCTACATTCATTTTTTGCCGCTCGCATACAGGCCAGTCAGAGGGTTGTTTGGTGGTGGTGTGTGTGTGGGGGGGGGGCGTTATTGTACGTAGTGTAAAGATCGGTCCCCTCCTTGGAGGACTAACGGGATCACTACGGAAGGCTCGTTACATGTTCCTCATCTGTTTACAGCACCTAGTATACAAAGTTAATCACCCATCTAGGTGCTAACCAGGCTCGACGTTGCTTAACTTTGGCAATCGTACGAGTACCGGCGTAACTAACGCAATGTGGCCATAACATTCTCAAATAATAAATTATTAGCTTCTCTTCTCTGAAACAATTGTTATTCGCTGCCGTCAGCAAGATCTTGGTATCATAATCATGTGAACAGTGTTATTGGGAAAATGCACCGTTGACAGCTATTAGGTATTTATATTCATGAATGCTGAGAGTTGACAAGAATGGAAAAAACGGTAAGATGAACGAAACATCTAGGCAAACTGAAAGAGGCCGATGGTAGCTTAGATCCGAATTAATGCAAAACGAAAGAAAGAAAGAATGAAAGAAGGAATCGCGAATGGAGTGTTGCAGAAATGGTTGTGATAAAAGGAAGGAGAACATTGCAAACGGAAGATGGAAATCTTGCAACGAATAATACAAACAAGATAGCACAAAATCACTATGTGGAAATGAAAAACATGGACAATGAATATCTTACAAGTTGAAAACAATACAAGGAAAAATAATAGAAAAATGAAGGAGAAACTCGAATGTAATTATGCAGCACATTTCGGGAAATACTACCATAGTGTTGCTGACTGAAAAAAATGCAATTGCATGTAGCAATTTGCCAATGGTACAATCATCATTATTAGCAATGTCAAAAGCACAGGTTAGCCCGGCCTGCTTTACCAATTAAGCCAACAAGTACCTAACTGTAAACAGACGTTCAAATAACACCCTTAACCCTTTCTTTCATTCCGATCGTCATCCGTGTTTGTTTATATTCTGGTAGTTGCAGTATTTGATATATTTTTTATATGTTTTTAATATTCATCTAATAAAGATAAACTAATGTTAAAAAACGGAAAAATGTAGAAAATGTTTTCTTCTACAATGTATTATTATTATTCTACTCAATCAAAGGCTCATTCAGGGAACAAAAACAGGAGATCAAATCGTTAGGATGGTGTAGACTAGAGCCCCCTTCTAACCCAACTGCTTTAGCGATGTATGTATGTATGTATGTATCATCGTTCTACGCTTATACCCTCCTCGAGGGTGTCACAGGGTTAGGTATATACGGGCAATTCTTAGTAAGACAAGCTTCCAGCTTTTCAGGCTCGTTGAAGCTTCTTCCTGTTTACGACACCTGGTATTCACACATGTTCACCCATCTATTTACTGAACAGGCCAGACGTTGCTTAACTTCGGTGATCTTAGGAGAACCGGTGTATCCAAAGTGATTTGGTCGCAACACCTTAGCCTCGGAGAGAGGTTCCTCCATCCTATTCCTTATCCTGAGTGATTAAGAGAGAGGCATTGGATACGATTTTCAAGGTCTTTTGTATCACTCGACATTCATGCGAAATCTCAAGGCCAAATGGCTTGTCAATTAGAGCTTTCCCAATATTACAAGAGTCCAATAATCTTGTGAAAGCTCCAAATGACTAACCCTTTGACCTAGAGCCTTGGCATTTTGCATGAATACCGAGTCATGCCGAATACCAACTGGTTAGTCAATTAGAGCTTTCACAAGATTACAAGAGTCCAAAAGAAACCGAAAATGTTGTTTTTTTAATTCTAAAAATACCGAAGGTCGTTTCTATATCTCGAGTGGAGTATTCATGAAGACCCCAAGGCTCTACGCCAAATGGTTTGTCAATTGGCGCCTTCACAAGACTACAAGAGTAACAATAATTCGATTATATTTCACTAAAGAAAGATTCTATAAACACCAGAAATCGTTTCTACATATCGGGTTGAGCATTCATGCATAATCCCAAGGTTCTAAATTACATATTTTGTTAATTAGATTACACGAGTCCAAAAGAAACCGAAAATGTTTTTAAAAAGTTCTATTGAACCGGAGCCGAGCACTCTGTCACTGGGCCACAGTGATCGTTGACGAATAAAATAGATTATTGTTATTCGAGTGTGACTTTAGAAATGCACCGGTTAAAGAGGAATTTAAACTAAAACTATTAAGCATTAAACACACTTGCCGAAGTCCTTAGACTATATGAGAGAATTGTAAACTTTAAAAAGAAATAAGGATAGCATGTGATAAAGAAGAGAGAGAAGACACATAATTATAGAAAACTATAAAGACAGAATGTCTTCCAACCAATTTCAAGATGGAGTCTATGAAGCTGTACTTTGATCGGCGACATGTCTTTCCATATTAACTCAGAGCGTCGTTTAAAATCTAATGGAACAATTTCCGACCGAAGTTTCATTATCAGACAAGTTCCGTGGAGAAACGGCGAAAGCTCTGCCATTGGAGCCATGTGGTCTCAGACTGTACTATTACGGCAATATCCCCGCAAGCACTCGAAAAGAAAATCGGTCACGTCAAAAGTTACGTACCAATCGAGACCTGGAAATTGGATCGCATCATTTGCTAGGATTTGGGCTATGATTGCATAAACATTGCTAACGGTAGATGTCAGCAGGTAGAGCCATGGCTTTAGTTGTTTGTTTTTCGGCTTCTTGTTGGCGGTGTCTTTTGTGCGTGAAGTTGGAGAGGTATATGTGTATTAACCCGTGTCTTTCCTTCCGTTCTTTACGTATGTCTGTCGATACGATACCAACATAAGTTTTCAATGAAACTTTGTGAAAGGGTGGGATATGGGCTAAGGACGGAGTGGTTAAATCTTGGGGTAGATTCAGGATTTTGTTCGATTGAGTTAGTTTACAGTGTTTGCACGGGTGGATGCCATCGGGTAGAGCCATGTCCTTGGTTGGTTTTCTTTTTCAGCTCTCTATTGGCTGGGGGTTTTGTGCGTCATTTCCGTCTTTATTCCAACATGTCCATAATAAACCTTCCTATTTTCTTTTTGAAAACGAAAATGTCTTGGGGCTGAGTAAGTATAAGCAGTGGCGCTACGCAGGCTACGGCGTCATCCGTTGCCATTCGTGCTCCACATATCACATTACCACTTACACGACCCACTTTCGATATGTAAAATAGAGTTAGAGGCGAAAAGCACCTGAAGAGGTATCACTCATTTCACCCTGCGCTCTTATCCCCACAGCTAAAAAATAGAAATATGGATTCATGCCTATGAACACAAACTGTTTCAGCCGGAGTTTGAACTCGGTCCGTTATGTCCATTCTGTGTGATGTTACCCACCCGGCCACTTGGGGTGATGTTGCAGTTATTTTTTCTCACTGTTTGCTAAGTTTAGCTTAGTACGGTATCAAGTCAAATAGCGATCAATGGAAGGTGGAAGATTGTGTCAAGCAGAACTTCCAACTGGGGAGGGTCAGCCTGACTGCCTGGAAAATCAGCAATATAATTCCTGGCCTATACTTTGGATCGAACACTGACCTGTAGCACCAGTTGGAAATAGGTACCGATTTCAGCCACGGGGCTGGTTTATATCTCCCTATTTCCTTGTCAAGTATTAGAAAGCTTCCTGGCAATGAAGTTACCTCTCCAGAGAGCACGCGAAGTGTATGGGGATCCCGGGATACCCAGTCGACAGAATCCCCACCTTGGCCTCAATTGTGTACTCCAAAGGAAAGAGGAGTGCGATACAGTTGACATCAGCTTGGCTGCAGGATCTGCCAGAAGGACATTGAAGTTAGCATCAAACCGTTTAAGGGCGCTCAATTGTTTGAGTGGCTGCCTCCCCAAGGCCAGAGAGCCAGGTTTGTACTGCTATTTTACCCATTGCTTGGGGAGGAGAGATGGATTCATGCCTTTCTCAAGAGCACTCGTGCGAAGTGAATGTAAACAGCCCCGACCGGAGTTTGAACTTGGCTTGCCGGTTCCATGGTCTTCGGCGTTAATCACTACGCCACTCGCATCTCCTGGTCAAATATCAGTTATAATATTTTTGCGAGAAAATATTCTGTATTGAGATTTGCCTATAATATGCACATGCGGGGGCGTCCGTCTGGATAAGTGGCAGCTGGCGAAAAAGTGCACATTGTTTAACTCTGGTACGCAATGAATTATTAAAGTGATGGTAATAAACTTGGAACATTCCCCTTTTTCTTAGAATCTGCTAATGAGAATTCTGTTGGCGCCAACAACAATTTACAATTTATAAATGTTTTCTGTATGAATGTACCTTAGTGATCTGCATATTTCCATGTATTCTCGATGTTACCAAGGAAATAACATTGAATAACATAATATGTCAAGATGGATCATAAGATAACAAATGGGGGAGAGATCCTAAAGCAGTTCCTATAAAACAATGGATTAGATATTAACGTGAGTGAAAAAAAAATACATTTGATGAATTGCTCTTGGCTCCATTTTGGAAATATGGATCCGATGTGTATACACTGGCGTCAACATTTCGCACTCACCGTTTCAATAATGGGAGAGAAGTGTGTAATAAATCGTTTTAGAGATAATCGGGAAATAAAATACGAAAGATCAGTTTTGGAGATTGTACAAAACTGTCATAGAAAGAATCAACAAACAAAAGCCAAGGTTTGTTGAAAAGAAGACTGAAACAGGAGACAATAGTAAAAAGAAAAAGACAACAACATTGATTATATAAAATGATTACAATAACTATTTTGTTATGTTTTCGTCACTTTGTAATTAACTAGTTTACCCGTTCCGTCAAAAAGTCGCATCGGTATTTAAATAATTTTCCAATTGCATTGCGCTTAAAATATATCAAACATGTTATGTTGCTCTCTAGTGTTTTGTTAATGTTCAACAAGAATGAATCCGGCTTTTAACGCGCTTAGAAAAAAATGAAATAAAATAAATAGCTCAGTAAGGAATGTTACTCTATTAGCATCTAATAGTCCATCACATGACGTATTATATAAGTGTTATGATTTGTGTTTCCGGGCACCTGGAAATGTAGGTGAACCCAGTCACCTCAGGAAAAATGTTGTCTAAATAGTGTCAGTGTTCAAAACAGGAAATGGGAACCGGTGACTGACACTTGTTATCAACACCACGTAGGCCTTAGAGACACTATAAACGCAGACCCGAACGGCGTATTCCTGGGAAGCGGACAGAAATCTCGACACTCAAAGAAGACGCAGACAGCAGCAGATCCGAAAGGCAGAAAACCGCCGTCCCTGTTGGGGACAGACTGGTGGTTCTTATCTCTCTCCCACTCTTCCCTCTCCGGCCGACAAAGATGTATGTTGTGTAATAAAAATTTGACAAGTAAGTCTTCGAGTTTCCATTCTCTCCAAGTCCAGAACACCCCACTATACAACATAAGTATATGGTACAGTTTTCAAGTGTTAAGCGAAGATAAGAACACAAATGAAAGTAGACTGACTGCTGCAGGGTCAAAGTCCACTCCAACTTCTATTCCGACTATTTTGTATATAAAGCTGAATTTTGTTCAGGCAGTAAGACGCCCGGCTAGCGATCACTATGTCGCGATGTCTATTCACGGTAAGGGAATAGGGATTTTACATACCGGTCTACACCCTAATTTTGGTGAGGATTGTACTTGTTCTTCTTACAATGGAAAGTAGATTCCACTAAGATATATTTAAATCAATGGGATATGCTCTAATTTTGACGTGACTCTATGTATGAACTCCACGTTCGGTTTCGGTCCCTTTTATGAGAAGACATTCTCAAAAACCGAATAAAGCCGATATGTTGTGTCCTCTCTACATTGTAATATTATACTGATTTATTTCTTAATTAAATGAAGCATTGTCAACCATTATTAATCTGTGACTAGTATTTTCTTTCATCTAAAATTCTTTAGTTGCTTTTCATCGCAACATTTAGGATGAAAGAAGATACTATTCAAAAATGAATAATGGCTGACAATGTTTCATGTAATTAAAACATAAATCAGGATAATATTATAAATCAAATCAGGATAATCTTACAACTACTGCGACTAGTGTGCGTAAAAATTATATCAGATATCTTCTAGGGAATAGATGGCGAATCCTTTTAGCCTGGCGTGTTGAAATTTTCTTTTTTAAAAATAATCCTGTTAACGGAGTATCACTTACATGTATATATGTATTTTAGTTCTAGATAAATGCTTATAACACTCTATGTTTCTAATATATCTATAAAAGTAAAACTTTAATCAAATATAATATATATAACTTGTATCTTTTTATTTTCAAAGTCCACCTAAAAACCGCGGCATGTCACTGCTGAATTACGTGTCTAGGTATATGCATATGATAGGAACAGCCAAAACTATATCCTACACCACGATCACAGGAATCATTTGATTTTGAAAGCGGGCATAATTTTGGTCAATCTATTTTCGGCTGCTATCTATAAAATCGTATAATTACAAAATGCAGAAAGAGAAACCAAAGATTCACGTTTGGGTCAAAACAGAAAACTAAAAATAAGTCCTCTTACAAGATGATAGTTACGGCTGAATATGTCCGAATTAGACCAAAAATGACAGAGAAACAAGCCTGGCTGTAGCAGGGTCAAACTCCACTTCTACTTTTAGTCCAATTGAAGATGGTTACGGCAACTTTTGTATTGTATATATAATAAATACATTCGTAGATATATCAGACTTATCAGTTTGGTTCATTAGGTTAGTCAGCCGCCTAGCAAAGAATCACGTTAGGGAAGCTTACAGTTTATATATCGGTTTTGTTTTACGTGACGGCATAGTCAAACAGTGACAAGTTTACACCTCTAAATTGGGTGAGGAGTTTTGTCGTTGTTGTTGTTGTTGTTGGGAAAATAATGTCAACTCCAACATGGACTGACGTTTGCCAATATCTTCATCACTAATATGTTATCAGGGTATCTAGAGGATGAATACATTTTAAACCAATCAACATTCTGCAGGGAAAGCTGTGTTGAATTGAGATGCTATATTTGGCCAGGAGGGGAGATCATCCGAGCTTTATCTCAGAGACTTACCCAACACAGGCATTGGAAGAGCATTGGAATTATAAGATCAATCATGTCTGGAGACAGAGATACAATACCAGGCGCTTTAGGCGACCCTGGTTTCCAAATTCGACGTTATTCAAATGCCTGTGTCTGGTGAGTCAGTGAGATAAAGCGCAGATTCCTCCCTTCTGACCAAATCTAGCAACCCTGGTTTTGACTTGGGATGATGAACAGACGTACTTGAGTTTTGACACATTGGGTATCATTTGTTCAATTGTCAATCAGCCGATGTGTATGTGTTCTGAGATTTGCCAGCTAACACTTTAATCAGAACTGCCTGCAGCGCTTTAGCGAAGATGTCCATTTTTAAGTGTGGAGAACAGTATTGCGACACGAGTAGTTAACAAATTGCATTGGGCATATCAATTCAGATATCGATTTTACAGAGCATTTTCTACGAATATTTAATGACGGTTATTCGAATATATCATTTTTATAGAGGATATATCTCCATGCAAGAGATAATCAAAGACCCATGAATAGCAGGTCTGGACAAATAAAGGAATCAGAATTGATGGCGAATACCCAAGTAACCTCAGATTTGCTGACGACATCGTCCTATTTGCTGATAACCTTCATGACTTCCAGATAATGTTAGACGGACTGAATGAAGAAAGCCAGAAAGTCGGTCTTCACGCGAAAATCAGTAAAACTAATGTGATGTTCAACAATTACGTTGAGGACAAAGACACAACAACCAGAATCGAAAACGCAGAGCTCAGGAAACTAGACGTCTACATCTACCTAGAACAACGAATTCCCATGAAACCTTCAAATAAAGAAGAAATCAAACGAGGAATCGTCGGTAAGCTCTCGGCAGAGCAAGCTAAACCTTCAAGAATGATAATTCCTTTCTCATGGGTAGTTTTTCATGCACATAGACTGACA
>VCCN01007264.1:3292699-3303077 GCA_006491835.1 Architeuthis dux
ATATATCGTAAGTCATAGCTGGTATTATGCATTCATGGTATACGTTACGCTTTAAGCACAATGGCAAGGTGCTTTTGTAATATGTCTCTATTTATACCAAATGATTTCCAGCCGATCGTTATGCGTCGTTTTATTTCGCTTCCATGGTCTTTGTCTAACTTTATTATCTGTTCTAGATAAATGTATTCGTCAACCTCATCTAGAGCCCGGCCCTCTATTCTTATGGTCTTTTTGAGGAGTTTATCGTTAAACATTACTTTTGTCTTTGTTTAGTTCAAGTTTACTTTTTTACTTTCCATATTTAGATCAGTCAACATGTTTTGTAATTCTCCTGATGCTTCAGACGTTATGGAACCGTCATCAGCGAATCTCATGTGATTTAAATAGTCTCCGTTTATGTTTATTCCCATTCCCTACCAGTCAGTTTTATGAAATATGCTTTCAAGGTTCGCTGTGAATAGTTTAGGTGATAGTGGATTCCCTTGTCCCACTTCTTTTGCTATCTTTATCCTGTGTGTATATGTATGTAGTTAAATTATTGCAGTGCCGTTTTCGTATATGTTCTGACTGACGTATGTAATTGTCGTAACAACATAGGGCGGTAGTTGCCGAGGTCGCGTTTACCCTCTTTTTTGTGGAGTAGGATCACTATTCTTAGACATACGCTGTTATTTCTTTCTCTTATGTACTGCGTTGAATATATGTGCTAGTACTTTGTGAAATATATCTTCTTCATCTAGAAGGTCTGTCTCTATGCTATCCTACCCTGGAGCTTTCCCCAGTTTCCTATTTCATAATGCAAACACTATTTCGTCTTATGTTATATTTGGGAATTCACTGGTATCTATCGGCTTATCGGTTTGTTGCATTTTTGAAGCGTACACATTCTCATAGTATAGTGCAGTTATTCTTGGCCCTACATTTGACAATGTTGCCATTTATATTCTTTAGTGTAAGCATATATTATTTACCGGTATGATCTGCGGCCCGGGCGTGTTTTAAACTCTTTCCTTTTATGATCGCCTCTAGTATCTTTTTCATGTTTGTTAAATTTCGCTCCTTTGTTTTCGTCCTCTTTAGTTTTTATCTTCATATTTCGCCTTTATTGATTAATTTTAATTTTTCTTTAGAGTATTTCCCAGTATGATTATTTACGTTAGTATTGCCTACCATCTCTGCTGCTTCCTTGATTATAATCGTCAGGCTATTACTCCTTTCCTCTATGTTACTGTAGCTATTTCACAAGGCCTGACATATGTTTTCTATCGCCACTCGATTTGAATGACTATTTTTAAGGTAAATAGATCCCTCCTAATTGGGGATGATGTGTGTGTGTGTGTGTGTCTCTCTCTCTATCCATGTGTGCTTCACACATAACTACAGAACGTTCATAAACGTTCATAAATCAATGCCGATTCCAGATCAGATAAAGATCATTTAACCCATAAGAACTCAGAGCTATTTCTACTTGAAGGAACATTAGTGGGATTCTGGGTAGGCAGATTGACACATGACTGCACCAGGATGTTCAGTATATGCTACTTAGTACACTTCATGAGTTAAAGCCAAGGATAAAATATAATATGATATAAGAGACTGTGCAGATCAAATTGTATGTGGTTCTTATGGGTTAATATCAGATTACGGTCATTCAAGATCAGATTAAGATCATTCAAGATCAGATTAAGATCATTTAATATCAGATTAATATCATTCAAGGTCAGATTAAGATTATTCAAGTTCAGATTAATATCATTCAAGGTCAGATTAAGATCATTCAAGATCAATATTAACATTGTAAGATGAGTAATTCTACGTGTAACATTGTAGATACCAAATTCAGAAATATGTTTGAATCCTCGTTTCATTTATAATAAAGTGGACATGTTTTACATCAGGGAAATATCGCATTGACTCGTCATCTCTGTGTGATTTAGTTTGTGTTATGCAACATGCAACACATATAATTAGAAAACTATACCAAAACTATAAACATAGGTGTCTTCAGTTTTCAAGCTGGTTGGCTGGCTATGTACTTATGTACGTATTCAGACCGCACCAATGGAGCTAGAGGGATGCAAATTTAAATATGTACTCATTATTATGTCTGGAAAATATATTTTAACCCCCTCCCCAAATAGGTTTTTAGTGGGGGTTTTAATATGCAATGTAGGTTCATGCTAAATTGATCACTAGTTTATGTCCAGCAGCATTCACATTTGTTCAGACTTTTTAAACTGATCACTGCCCAACAAAATGCAAGAGAAGTAACTTATTCATTGATCCCCCTTTTTCCAACTGTCTTAATTGATCACCACTAACACAGCATGCTGCCAAAGATGTTGGCCACGTGACGGTTTCTATTGAGTGACTAACCGTATCTGTATTTTGTCTCTGTTTACGCTATCAAATGTGATCCAGTGCCGGTCATATTTGATGACCTCATGTTTTCTTTTATTCACGAACACCCACAGACTCTTGTTAGGTAAACAGTTCATAAATATATCAAGAAACTCACTCCGGGAGTTTTTTGAAGTATGCAATCCTGCATATCCTGCGAAAATATGAAAGATATCGCTATTCTCAAGAGGTATGATTTAATAATATTGGTTACAAAACATATGCGGAAGGTAATGTTCCGAAACGGAGTGTTGCATATGGAGTCTGATGTTGACGTTAGCGCCATAAGAATCATCGAAAAGCGCTTATTTTGTAATATTCTCGGTTCTAGTAATACAAGAGGCGTAGAAGAAGAACAAGAACAACAATAACAAGCATTGGGAGGATAATAAGATGAAGAAGAAAGACGAGAATAGGAGATGAGAAAGGGTGGAAGAGAGAACGTAACGGAGGGGGGTGAAGACAAGAAAAATAAAGGAATAGGATGGGAAACAGAAGAAGAAGAAGAAGAAGAAGAAGAAGAAGAAGGAGGAGGAGGAGGAGGAGAAGAAGGAGAAGAAGATGTATGAGAAGGATGACCAAGAGAAATACATAGAGAAAGAAAATAGGAAAAAGGAGGAAAACAGGAAGAAGAGAGAGATGAGGACGAGGATGAAGAGAAGGATAATTAGAGATGAAGATAGATAGAGGGTGGAGGATGGGAAAAGGAAAAAGAGAAAGGAAAATGGTGAAACGATGAAGAGAAGACGAACAACAAGAACAACAAGACGAACAAGAATAAGAAGAACAAGACGAACACGAACAAGAACAAGAACAAGACAGTGAGAAAAATAAAAGTCTAAATTAGAAGAACTTAGAGAATTAGCACTTTATCTACAGGTCGCATTAATTCTAAAAGACTTGCTGAATATTTTGATTGAAACTGATTACGTAGAGGAGAATGAAGCAAGAAATCGCCACCTCCAATAATGTTGGTAATGCATAAGTTGCAAAATCAACCAAGAAAAGAAATAAACACATTTAATCAAATGAAAAGACCAACATTTTTTGGAAAGATTCTTTTTGTATCGAAAAGAAAATAATCAAGCAAAATGTACATCGCTCATGATTCCGTTGGCTAATAATTAATAACATAAATCCTAATTTCTTTTTTACTACGCTGTTTTTTCTTTCGGATATCACGATAGATCTTTCTAAACTGATTATTTGTGGAATTATTCAAATTGATTGAATGACTCTTTGGAACTAACACCAACACAAACATTGTCTAGGCAACAACGTCAACGGGTTATTTTGCTGCAAGACAACGCCCTCAGGATGCAAATGCAATCAGCAAACTGTCACGGAACTGTGATGGGGAGATTTCCATATAAGGCGGATTCTCCAGACTTGTCACATTCAGACTATTAGTTGTTTCGCATCATGCTAAACTATCTGCATTGTCAGCGGTGCCAACAGTTTCATTTCAACAACAAAAATACTTGAAGAATTAATCAAATCAAAACAGGACGTGTTCTTTAATATGAAATACAAGATCTTGATGGTTGGTTGCTTAAGATTATTAAACAACACAGAAAGGGATTGATGACTAAATTAAAATGCTATGAATTCATACGAATAAACTATTCTGTCCAAAGAATTGCTGGACACGTATGAAGCATGATATATAGATAAATTGAACAGCTTGAGATAGATAGATATAAACAGACTGAGATTGATAGATTGATAGATAGATACATTTGAACAGACTGAGATAGATATAGACATAATGAGATTGATATATTGATAGATAGATAAATCTGAACAGACTAAGATAAATTCAGGCCAAACAGACTGAATTATCTCATTAATCATGCCTATTTAAACATCAAATACTCTTTATGCATGAATTACTTTGAATGTCTCCAGATATAACATAATTAAGAAATATGGGAGTAGTTTGTGTTCATGTTTTGTTCGCAGAATATGTATAGAACTAAGTTCGATCTTCGTAAATATAATTCAAGAATAACAAGTAATATGTGGATTCCAGTAATACTCGCAAATTAATCTATTTACTTCAGATTACTGAAATCCAGTCATTGTAGTTCTATGGCTCAGTGTTGATGTTCCAGAATAATATATATATATATGGCAAACAAATGATGATCCTTATCATTATTATAGAACTATACGATCTAATTCTGTGTAAAACATAAATCCCTCTGAACATCTCTCATTAACAGTTATTAGTGAATAATTGACTTACATGACAAGTAATTAAATGAACGAATAAACAGAACATAAAAACAATTCTGTAGGAAAGATATTTAGTTTTAGAGACATTTTCCGTAGTAACATCTTAAAAGCATTAAGGCTTATATAAATATACACTTATATACATATGAGACTTCCATATTAAAAGAGAAAACACACACATATATATATATATATATATAGTTTTTTCTTTTCCTTTTGAAGCTACAGTGCAAGACTCTACCTACCCAATCATGCCTAATTTTGCATTCGTTCTGGGCTAACCTGCTGCATTCGTATATTATATGATTGATGGTCTGAACATTATCTCCACACAGACTACATTTATTATTTATTCAGTCTTGTCAATTTTCACCTGTATATACTTGGTAAGTATGGCGTTATTCTAGGCCGACATTAACCATGATTCAGTTTCTCTCTACAGATGTCCTCTTTTCAATAATGTTAATGTCGTTTCATATGCAATTCCTTCAATTTGCAGCCTTTTAAAGTATAGCTTAATCTTATCTGTTAATGTATCATTCATAGTGGGAAGAATGAATATATATTAATACATATATGTACTATACTATACTATACTTATTGATACAGTAACTTAATTACAATGCATTGATTACATCAGCTTGTCCTTGGTCATGTGAATTCCCTTTGCCAATCGTTTCTCTTAGTTTCACCACCACATAAAGTATTTACCTGTTAGATATTCCTGAAAGATATGACTTCACATCAGGAAATGTTCTTATTCCAACTGATTATATTATGTTTAATTTATTCATTTCACCACATGTCCATTGGTGGCCTAGGAGACTGCCTGTGGTTCTGGTGTCTTGAGTCAGCCCTTAATATGGTTGTACAATTATTTTTCTTTCCATTATGTCTTTTCGTTTTGAATATTCCTCCTACTCTATTCGTCCTCCAGTTAGTTAGTTATTTAACAATATATTATAAATATGTATATACTTATATAATAATG
The DNA here is from genome assembly GCA_006491835.1 of Architeuthis dux. Classification (NCBI taxonomy): domain Eukaryota; kingdom Metazoa; phylum Mollusca; class Cephalopoda; order Oegopsida; family Architeuthidae; genus Architeuthis; species Architeuthis dux. The sequence continues at coordinate 3,298,329 of VCCN01007264.1, forward strand.
TGATATTAACAACACACAAAATCACTACTACCTTCTATACATACCGCACTCTGATCAGCACATTGCATACCCCAGCCTACACAACGCATTTTCCCCAAAACACTCAGACCATGTAATGTACATAAGGACAACTAAAGTCCACCGCTAAACTATCTAGCAGCACAAACACACACACACACACACACACACACACATACTCACACACACACACACACAAGACAGGAAGACTTAACACCAAATACAAAACACACACACTCACTACCTACCCTTATTCAGATAGAAACCTGCAGACACATCATCTCTTCGACTTCCTTTTGAAAACGATTTAATAAGTCGAAACATGTTAAGGTATTAAATAATTTCTTGCAAATTATTCTGAATCTCCACATTGTCTTTTCCTAGCATCATTATGTCGGATAACCTTTATCCTATTGTACACCATCCTTACATATGAATATAATACAATGTGTTGACAATTTATATACTTATATTCATATCTATGTATCCCTTATATTGTTATATTGCAATAGTTATCAGTTGCAATAATGTTTTGATTGATAGCAGAGTCTACGCAATTTTCAATAGTGACGACCCCTCTTCTGTCTTTCCTTTCAACATATATTGTCTACTATCAGGAATACCCGGTGTTCCCCGGTGGAAAATAACTTCAAATATAACGAGACAACAACACACGTGTTAATATATTTCTTCTTACAAAATCAGCAAATGAAAAGAATAACACATGAGGAAGTTGCTGTTACTGAAAAATAGTCTATTGCACAAGCCAACAAAAATGATTTAGTTCGACAGGGCTTCTGGGTACACATAATTAGTGCTTCTCGAGATATATGTCCATATGAAAAGGTTATTCGGGAATCCAACCCTAAAAACAGCAATATAGAGTTGAACATTGACAAAGCATGGAGGATTCAGGTTAAGGCCAGCAATTTTGAGAGATTATCCCTGCGCCTTTTATAATCTTAGAATTCTTAAAATGCCTTTCAGGGTTGCAAAATGTTTTACAAACAAAACAGAACAATCGGGTTTTTAGCCCTTTAAGTCCATTCTTTTGACTGGAGAAAAGTTATTTTAATCTCAAAACGACATCTATGACTTTGGCGGGCAGCATCACCTATCCTAATATCTTTTAATTGTTTAGCTGCAATACAGATCATACAGGCAACAAACTAATTATACATCCATTGACCTACGCTGATTTGAGTTGTCAAACTTGACATTATCTACCCTACCTTTTGTGTGGTCAAAAGCATGTTTTATACTTAAACTCAAACTCAATATCTCACTCCATTTTGCTAGAAATTACTGAAATTGGTTAACATGACAATATTCTGTTGTGACCTCAACTGATCTCTAACGTCAACCTCACTAGCCTATGTCACAACCGAATGTCTTGTGAGTTTTCATGTCAAATAGTAGGTCAATAGGCCATGTGGCCTCGGCGGGATAGTGACAGGAACAGCTAGAAATGACGAGAAATTACCTCTGGTGACCTCACATGGAATATTAGGACAATAGGTATTGTAGTTCTTCCTTCTTTCAATTCTTCCAGTTCTTTCGCAAAGTCTAGATACAATAGACTGTTATTACAGGGGAGTGATGTTATGACGAAGCTGCCATTACAGGTGGAATAACAAATCACGACATGCAAATTTAAAAATACAGCATCCAAACTTACAAAAACGAAATGCAAATTTAAAAAATATGGCAAGTGAATGAATTTTTAATTTGCTCAAGAAAAGGCATGATCTCCTACATTCGTCTTGCGATAATTTAAAAACAAGCGTGCCGTTAGAACGCGTGCGCCTTTAGAACGAGTGCCGTAACAGCGAGAGTTTACTGTATTTGTTGAGCCGTTTATTTCTTTTCAATATTATTCTGTGATCCGTCGACAATTTATTTGAACACAGTAACATGGAAAATATAACTTTTAATGAAATATTTTAAGTAAATAATAATATCAGGCTTAAGTAACCTAACTAAATTTTGATGTTTGTTGAGAAAAGAGCACCAATACAGGAACTCATTTCCTCGTTTCGTCTTATTTTCAAATAAAAAAATCTTTTCATGAAATATTGTAATTAGAAAAAAATACGACTATTCCATTACGGAGCTGAAGAGTCAATCAAGCTTGAATATTCGAGTCTAATCGATATTCAATTAAATTCAAGAAACGCCGGGTCTTTTGATAAAAATTCGTATAGGCTTAGCGAAGACTGATTGAATAGACGATGTTTGCCTGCGAGCTCTCTTGTGAACACATACAGTTATGCGTCCACACACACACACACACGGAAAAAGAGGTATATGTATGACAATCACAAAACTTCTTTACAATAGCAGTTTACACAATCACACACAGACAAAAATATACAATCCGTTTTGTTAACTAGAAAACACTCAGAGCGCATACCTCTGTCAACTCAGTTGCCACTAAAAAAAATGAATAAAGATCAGTTCACCAGTAGTCACGATGCAGGGGAGGTACCGTAAACATTACTGGATCCGCTCCAAAATGTAATCATTTTACCTTATTCTTTGGCCTACCCTTCAACAACATTTCATTGAAATTCATTAATAATGTGGACAGACAGACATACCGACGGCCGAACGGACGGACGGACGGGGATGAGTGGATACATATACGCCTTACAACGTTGTTGGCAGAGGTTAATGATAGTCGGTTACATACAATTATCCATACTACCTTCAGTTACTGCCACCAACACTGTCAAAATATATTTCTTCAGTTTGTGAGTTTGTCTGGCTGGCTATGTACAGTATCGCCCATAATTACACCCCTACGACTATTAAAAAAAATAGAAAGTTATTTGTCTTCTAAACCAAACAGAGCAGGATTCTATTATTTCTAGTGGAACATTATACACTCAAAACAGGTATCATTTATGACCAAACTCTAGAGTACCGTAGTGTTGTACTCATCTTTGGACGGCATATTTTTCATTCATATTTTTGGCAACAGTGCTTCAATGTTGTAGAGTCTGGTCATAAATAACACCTGCTCATATCTGTTTTGATTGTGTAATGTTCCACTAAAAATAATAGAATCCTGCTATGTTTGGTTTAGAAGACAATTAAAATAGTGGTAGTGTTATATAGGCCGGGGTGAATTCGCTGGGTTCAGGGAAGAAAGAAGACTGGAACTCGGTGTTTATAAAAATATCATATATATTTTTATTCGGCTACATACACCAATGGTGAAATGCGCAGAGTCGGAGAGAGATAACGAGAGATGATGCAGGGCACACAGTCCGGGGCTAACAGGGAAAACCCCGTCTGAACTTCGTGCTTTCTCGGCGCGGCTCTGTCTGAACTTCGACCACACCGCCCGTTCCTTTTATGACTTCGACACAACCACGCATGGTATGTCATTTCCGGATTTCGTCATCCACGGATTCTGGGGGTCATGTCAACATCTTGTTTTACCTCGACAGTTTGTCAGGACACCTGCTGTGTTTGAGTCCAACTTCCTGCCATTATCCTGTTTTCATTTTCACATCCGTCCAGGTGTCAGTTGGTCCGGAAACACATATCATAACAGTAGGGGTGAACTTAGTTATGGGCTATACTGTATGTATGTATGCCGCATCAATGGAGCTGAAGGGAAGACAATATAAACATTTACTACTTATTATGTATTAGGTTTTTAGTGTGGGTTCAATTTACAATGTAGGTTTATGCTAAATCGATCCCTTAGTGTGTGTCCGCTTGTTGTGGATCCAGACTTTTGTAAGTGATCAATGCCCAACAAACAGTGAGAGAAGTAACTTATTCATTGAACAACCCTTTTTTCCATTTGTTCTAATTGATCACCCCCAACACGGCATGCTGCCAAAAGACATTGGTCATATAATGGTTTCTATTGAGTGACTAACCAGTTATTCCTTTTGTTATGATCAGTACTTGTTATATAAACGCCGTGGCCTATTTCTTGCTGCTGGGTTTGTCACACTGAAGCCAAAATAACTATTGTATATCAATACTAGCAGGCAATTGTAAATTATAAAGTTCCACACACTCACCCATTCGATGTTGAAACCTTTGTGTGCCGCTTTTAACATCGAGTGAGTGAGTTTGTGAAGAATTAATGAAACGGAAGTTAATAGATACATGTTATTGTTATTGCTTTGAATATCACCCGGTGTACACGGATATGTGTTGCCCTTTTGTTCATTCATAGTTTATTTCGACAGTGGTTAAAATGTCGGTGTTCACAACACGAAGGAATACCCGATATCTTTTTAGAAATAAGAAAGTAACCGAAAGAAACCAATGGAAGTAACATAATACGTGTAATGTAACAGTCAGTTACAATATAAATACCCTCTCCTCCTAGAGGATTAAAACAGACTTCTTTCCTGAAAATTGACACATTTCCGGAGTGAACGAAGGTGTTATGGTTTGAAAGCAGAAACAAATCTTGCGAAAATTATTATCTATTTTTTTCGAATATTCAACCAAAATAAATCTTTCGGAAAATTAATCTCCCTGGTAACCTTTGCACACAATAATTGTTTTTTGTTTTTGTCAAATCTTTTAATTCAGTTATAAGAAGTCAGTCGTTTTGTTCATAATACACGCCGTGAAACTTATTATAGATTGTAAACACGTTCCAATTTTTGACAATGTTTTGGTCTTTATGTGTTTATCTATTTAGTTACCGTTGGGTTACAACTAAAGACTAATATTTAGTCATAATACGAATTGCTT
>VCCN01007264.1:3366713-3376872 GCA_006491835.1 Architeuthis dux
GTGTTTGTTCCTGTTCAACTAAACAGCTAGTATTTTCTGACCGGCACACAATACGATCGAATAACCATTGTTTGCAAAATGTAGACTTGTTGTAATATAAGCACATTTTAATAATTATATCTATATAAATATGTGGAAGAAGAACAAACTAAGTTTAATAAACAAATGGGTAGTACATTTGGCGATGTAGCCAGAAGTAAGTATAGAAAAATGCTACTAAGTACTGCAACGAAGAGTAGAACACACAAAAACGAAAAGGCAATTTCCTAAAATGCAACTATCTTTTTAACTGATAGCACTCGTTTACTAATTTGTGGACTATATATTCTTTGTAATACGAGATTATAAGTTGAATTCTGTCCTCATCAATTTCAGAATCGTTACCAAGGATACTGAATCTGCGTATACTTATGCAAGTGTGTTCCCTCATTGAATGACTTGGAGTTTAATTTTCTTTGCTGAGCATTGAACAATTCCCAAAACCCAAAACTCTGTCAACACAATTGTCACAACGAACTGAACAATCAGGTTACAGATCCCATACAATTCCTTGACACATGCTTAATAATCATCAGAGAAATATCTTCACCGTGATGGTTTAATTACTGTGTAATTACATCTGTAAAGCCGATAAATTGTCATAATTCCTAATTAGAAAAGACGAATACATTCCTTTATCCAAAAACGCTTTCAATTGTCTCTGGACTGATGGGCCACCCTTCAACACAATGTTATTGAAATTCATTGAGACATTTTGGAGCTATTGTGTTGACAAACAAATAAACAATCGGACAGTAAATCCATCAAACAAACAAAGAAATAAACAAACAGACACATATGGGAGAGTACATAACCTCGATTCAACTTAGTGGGAGGTGGGTAACTGCATGAAGTTGGGTTTTCTTGGGATATCAATAACTCTTGTTCAGCATTTGGATTTTAAGCACTTTCCCAATGGTTCGTGCATGGTTTAAGGTGTAATAAAGGAATAACATTTTCACTTTTATTTTTTTGTAACTTTTTATTTTCCACTTGTACTGCGAGCTCACGTGGGGGAGGTAGAGATGACGGACTTGAGCGTTTCAATGCCAAAACCTCGATCCAACGCCTCCGAGGTCGTCCTTTTGCCGTTTCGTTCGTGTGCGTTCTACTTTTCCTTGCAGTACTTATACTTATTTCTGGCTTAGCTATAAACCATAAAGTGTCTAGAAGCCCAGGGGAAAACATTGTTTAGTTTCCTTCCCTTTCCTACCTACAATCTTCATTCAAAATAGCTGACCTCTGGACACACGTAGAAAGCAAAGAGCTGTCATAGAATTTCTGTTTTTGGAAGTAGACATTGCTGCAAATATTCACAGGAGGTTAGTGAATTTTTATAGAAAGGCTACATTTGATGTAGGCACAGTAAAGAGACGGGTCAGTAGAGTTGATGGCAATCCTAGTGAGAAAGGAGAAACTAACCTTACATCTGAGAGAAGAATCGCTATTGCAAAACTCTGTAAAGATGAGTCATAGTAGTGCATGCAGCTTAGTGCAGTCGCTTAGCTGCTCAAAGATCTGTGCAAAGTGCAAACATTGTCAACTCTCAGAACAAGGCGACATTTGAAGATGAGTCATGTACCTTTGCAACATGACAATGTAAGGCTTCACAGCAGCTTAAAGACCAGACAAGCAATCACAGCGCATGGCTGGACAACCTTGCCTCATCTACCCTACAGCCATGACTTGGCACCCTCAGACATTCATCTGCTTGGGCCCAGAGGACATCCGTTCTCCAATGATGATGTGGTGAAAGAGGCAACTCGCGCAAGGCTAAGAAAGCATCCAAGAAGCTTCTATGAGGCGGGTATACATGCCCCCATTCAAAGGTGGAATACCACGATTGAAAAGGGAGGGGTCTATGTTGAGGACTAGTTCTGAAATCCAGATACCTTTGTGTTCATTTTGGTATGCTTTGTTTGCTTCTACTATTAATTATGTTGTAATTAGAGAAGAACATGCATTACTTGTTGAACTACCCTCGTGTGTTAGAAATGGTCCATCAGAACTGTCAACATAGGTATTTTCAGTTTTTAATTTGGTCCGGCTGACTGATTGGCTGTATGTATCACGCGTACGGCTGCACCAATGAAGCTAGTAGGCTGTAAATGTAAGCATTTACTCCTTATTATGTCTATAAAAAATTGTTTTTTGAAAATTCCCACCCTAAATAATTTTTTAAGCGGGGGAGGATCAATTTGCAATGTACGTTTATGCTAAATTGGTCCCTTAGTTTGTGTCCGGCAACATTCGCGCATGTTCTTCTTTTAAAATTTGGACATTTCTTAGTGATCACTGCCCAACAAAAAGGCGAGAGAAGTAACTTATTCATTGGTCACCCCCTTTTTCCAATTTGTGTAATTGATCACCTCAACACAGCTTTCTGCCAAAAGACGTTGGTGACGTGACGGTTTCTATTGAATGACTAACCAGACTTGTTAAGTTGTCAAGCGATAAATGTCGTTGTATACGTATTATTTTGAGGCCAAATAATAAGGGATTTACCTTCACTCCAGCAACTCAGCAAACGAGGAATTGGAGTTGTGTCGCTTCCACTGTATCCTCTAGCCATTTACCCCTACTGAAGATCTTCGTAAAATCAATATATTTTCAGACCATAAGATCAAGAGCAGACGCAGAAGAAACTCCCGGGGTGTAAACTGACTTATGAAATTTACATTTTGCCGAATATACATACACACGAGTTGAAATCATTGACGCATACGTTGATTGTTAATATCTTATCAATACGCTGTATAGTTATACCTTTTGGAGGCATTTGAATGATGTGTTTAACTACCATAGTTTACCTCGTATAAACAAGGATAACCTACTTAAAAATATTAATCAGATTGGAACTGGCATCTGTACGTATAGAGTTTGATACGAACAATCTTAATACAGAAATAAGTCAAGTCAGCAGTTTTGCAAGCTTAGTTATAGATATATCTCCATTGTTAAAACCGTGTAGATAAACGCATAACTATTCAGAGCAAAAGAAAACTACAACGAATAATTGCGAAGTTATCTTTAGTTTTCTTAGTATACAAGATTTCATACATAAAGAAATGAGTGCTTGTCGTCAGTTTTGCGAGTTTAGTTACAGATACATCTCTATTTCCACAACTGTGAAGATAAGCTCACACAATTAAACACTCATAATAAAGAGAATCGCAAAAGAACTATTGCAAAATTATCTTTCGTTTTCTTTATTTAATTAGAGAATATTTGAAAGTATACTAAAAGATGATAATAAGTTATACGTACTAAGGAAAGAAATCGAGTTTTTGTCGTCGGTGTTGTAAGCCTAGTTACAGATATATCTCTATTTCTACAAATTGGTTATCTTTCGTTTTCTCTATTTAATAAAAAAAATACTTGAAAGTATACTAGATGATAGTAAGTTTTTCAACGTGACTCATTATTTGGATTACGTTCCAAATCCTATTACAGTCGTTTGGTAGTGAACAGATTATAGTCCTCCTTATACACTGAGTCAAAACATTAGGACCAGCAACATGTGGGAAGAATGACATCTACTGTCTTCCATGTCAGGTTTGCAGGTATATAAGCAAATAAGCTGGCCTCGAATACCTCATTTTGACGTGTCAGATTCCACAGATATAGGCTAGAAAAAAGATGTTAGTGATTTCGATAAAGGCCAAGTTGTTATGATTAGATGGCTACGTCAGAACAATTCCAAAACGGTACGACTTGTAGGATATCAAAGGGCAGGAGGGTGCTTTGATGACTGAATAATGAGGCTATCACTTTCTATAAATAAAAGATTTCTGGACCCTTTTGCATCAACATACTATTTGATTGGGTTTCTTTTACGTTCACGGAACATTAGTTTGTTTACTGTATTATATTAAAATTAAGAATGTCAACGTCGCGTGCTGTTTCTTGTTTTTTTGTATTAGGCATTACAAAACAATGCATCTAAGAAAAGGCCTTAACATTCTTATCAGTGTCCAAACAAATAGATCTGTGGTGGATACATTTTGCGAGCAGCCAAAGGTGAAACAAACGTATTTTATGGCATATAAGATCCCCGCCCCGTTTTCAGCTTGAATATAAATATACATATATAAAGAAATGCATTCCCATGAATTATCTACAACTCATCACCGATCTCTTTGCTCCTTCCCATGTTCTGGCCAATGTGGGGCTGGACAACAAACGCCACGTTTAACTTTTGAGCCATTGTATAGGGAAAAGGGGGTATCATATGTGGTCTAATACGGTAATTATTGGTGATGTTTGCAGTTTATTAAACAAATGTTTTACCAGGATAAGTTTTCTTTCACTAGTTGTTGGCATAGGGTCATTTCATCTTCGGTTCAGACATGTAAAAACTTCTGTGGAAAAACTGGTGATCGGATATGTGAAGTAGACCGAAGACCAAACCTGTCTATGAAGCTAAAAAGATACTCTTGTTTTGCGACGACAATCATACATATGAATGCATCATGCTAACATGTTGCCAACATAAGCTGATCATGCGATTTTAATTTTATTTGTTTTCCATCGATCAATTGGACAATGGTGCCCTAATCCCCTTGAAACCACTATCCTGAAGACCTCACACATTTATCACCACTTCCACTTATCAAAACAGTTTGAAAATCCTCTTCGGGATCGCCATCAGCTGCCTCGTTCCATCCTCGTTAATCTGCTCACGGTCTGAAAGTCCTTTCAATGTCAACAAGCCAGAGGTTGCAGGGAAACATATCTGTTCAATAAGGGAGCTGACACACCTGAAAGATGCGATATTTTGCAAAAGAAACCCTGTACGAAACGTGAAGAATGGGCAGGCACGGTCACTGTGACTGTGCGGAACCCACGATACACGCTCACTCAATGCCGACTGAGTAACCCCAAGGGAGAGTGTATGTTCGTATATTACTTTCAATACTTTGTTTGAATCAAGCTGATAACCTTCATCACATTACTTGCCAACATATACCAGCATCGGACTTCTTATCAGTAAATAGCGTCATATAATAAAAACTAATATTTGTGCAATATAACGTTGATACAACTACTCTTATTTCGGACATATCTTGAACGGAAACCCGTCACTGACCCATGATTTATTTTACGCAGAATTGGTTCTATTTACTGTAATGCTAAAGTGCATTGCTTTTTATTAACCTTGCCTGAATTGACACATTCCATGGAAGTCATGAACTACATATTTTGATGCTGTATTAATGCCACATAAAGCATACGTAATTGAATGATAAATCTCAACTTTCAAAAACAGTTGACCCCGACCAACACGACCCTTTCACTTTTGCGCGTAAGTATCCATCCCTTGTCCAGGGGCGAACAAAAAGCAATGATTTATTGCGAGCAGTCAATTAGGTAACTGTTTGTTAAATGTCGGTTTGAGACTCCACTGAATAATTCATAAATGCCGGTTTGAAATCCCGGTCCAGTGCGCCAATGGGCCTTTTCTAATGTAAATGGCAACTGCTGACTCGGTCTTTGTTGAGCACCAGGTTTCAACCAGCAGGAAAGAGACCTGCCGGCCAACTTTCTATATTAATATTTGCAGTATCACGCAGAGGAGAAAACATTATTAACTGTGGCAGCAGCAACCCTGCCGTATTAGCAAGAGTTACGTCAGTTGGCAAAGGGTCAGGCGTAGTCTGTAGCTGTGGCTGTACACGGAAGACAGCGGAGGAAGTGAACGCTGGGAGTCATTTTATGATTCTATACGGATGATTGGATTTGTGATTGCTGAAACTTGGGGCTTTCATTACCTGATTTAACACCGATCAACGTGACTCAGTGGTGGAGTTCGCGATTTCGGTTCGGTAGGTCGTCGTTCAATCCACCGCCGAGTTATACCAAGGACATTACAAATGGTACTCAATGCCACTACTATAAGGGCTCAGCCAAAGGACTAGGATTAAGGAACTTCTCCCAGTTATGGTCGAATCACCTCGTAGATTACCAATGTTAAGTAAAACAAAAAGACAAGTATACAATGTATTTGGTTCTACAACTTCATGAAAACGCCAGGGCTTTTTAGTTAAGGCTAACGTCCATAATTTTAAATTACAGCAGCCTAAAAAGAAAAATTGGATTATGTTGCATTTGCTTTTTCTATAGATTGCCGGCAATAACACGACTTTGAGTATACACAATATTTACACATCGACGTCTAAACAAATACAACATTCATAAAAAAACATTTTCAAATGTACATAAATACAACCAACATTTACAATTTAGCACAATTCACAGATTAAACTATCTTGAGATTTCCAAAATGTCCCTGTAATCTCATTTTCAAAATAATCCAAACGATTTTTAAAACTATGTACACTATTGCTATCTTTAATAGGACAAGGTAACTTCTTCCAAAAATATATTACTCTATTAGAAAGAAAAATCTAATTGAAATATATGTAAGCAGATTGTTCTTTGTTTTCTCAATAATATCTATATCCTTTAATAAGACGTTTTTGTTTCTTTAATATTCTGGGATATAACGATTGGATTGAATAATAAACAACGTTGGTTTGGCCGAATGAATTCTGTTCTTATCATCGGCTTTTTATTGATCAGAAACTGTCATTGCGGATCTATTTTCGCATATGTTTATGGCTAATGGGTCCCTCTCCCAAGGAAAAGAACGTGGAGAGCAAGTATTAAAAGAATAATGAATAATGAAAATAAATAAAACACAGAAGGGTTACGAATTCAGATATTTTTCACGTGTTTTGTCGATTTACAGTTTAATCGATTACGCGTTTTATTCTATAAATACGCATTAGTCGAATTCCTTTAAAAAGACCAGACTAAGAAGAAAACCCAACTAAATGTAACTCTCCGATTTCTACTGTTAAGGCTAATGTTATTCACTCAAGCTGATTTGATAATATTTATTCTTAGTTCGGCCATGGCAGTGAAAGGGCACGCGACAGGTCAGGTTACCAACTCATTTGAATAAGGGTTGAATGTTTTATCCGATTTATTGTGAGTGAGTTGGTTGTATTGTCCCTACACTTGGCACAAATAATCGGGACGTAGATTTATCGGGTGACTAGTTAATACTCGTGAAAAGATTCACGGACATATTCGGATTTCTGTGAGACGATGTTTTCTTTCAGAAAAAAACCCTGCTGAATCCGTTTTAGTATAAGAGTCCATTATTTTAAATGGTAGATAGGAGATATTTGTGTCAGTAAAATTGTTACCTTTAAGTGGAAGAGTGCATTGTTACAGGCGGAGAGACAGACAGATCACACTGTTCATTGTATAAGTAGATACAAGTTCAATATATCATAGAAGATTGATATTAGTCCATGAGATCAGGGTTTTAATGGTACCCAATTGCTAACCAAGCATATTATACACCAAAAGAAAGGAATTATACGGCGAAAAGGAAGATGAATATTCAAATGATTCTTCGGGCGAAAGAAATCCTTCTTGTTATTTGTGTTGTAAACACGACGCTTCGGCCGATCCATTGTTCGGTCTTCTTCAGGTGTAAAATCCGAGTGTGATGGGTTAAACATAAATTATATTTAAAGGGGGTAACCCTTATAGCACATGGCCCGGGTGTTTCTGTGTCTTTGTCTTGTCGGGTTTAGATTTGTTGAGAAGTGGAAGCCACATCGGGTTGAAATCCGCACTTGTCTGGTTTGAAGGAGTTCAATCGTCTGTTTGAAGGAGTTCAATCGTCCGAAGAACCATTTGAATATTAACGACCTTCTCAAAACTATAGAAAAGAAAATGAATGTTAAGACTGTTTCGGTTATAAAACAATGTTATATAGTATATCCAATTACACAGATATATTACCGGAAACGCCTTGTCAACATTTATATTCTGATTCTATATAAAATTACCTTTCTTTTGGTGTATGATATGTTTGATTGTAGACCCTTCTTTTTAGAACTAATGGGAGGTGCTTGTTTCTGAAGGTTGAGATTGTTCTACCGAACGTTTGTCAACCTAGAGTGATTCTTGGCTTGATTTCTTCTTCTTTTGAGGATTTCATGGATATTGGTTGTCCTAGGTAGATGTAGCGGTCCACTTCCTTTAGTTCTGCGTTTTAGATGCTGTGTCATTTTCCCTTAACACGCTTGTCGCACACGACACTTGTTTTACTAAAGGTCATATGGAGACCAGCTTTCTTGCTTTCTTCATTAGTTATATAAATAAGGCTAGACGAACTGAATGAATAAAGCAAGACAGTTTGTCTTCGCATGAACGTCAGTAAAACAAATTTCAACAGACATGCTGAGGACAAAGACACACCGATAGAAATCGAAAATGCAGAGCTAATGAAAGTGGACCATTACATCTACCTAGGATAACGCATCGCCATGAAATCCTCAAGAGAAGAAGAAAACAATCTAAGAATCACAGGTAGGTAGACAAGCGTTCGGTAGAGCAAGCTCAACATTCAAAAACAAGAGAATCCCATTAGATCTAAAAAGAAGGTTCTACAACCAATGTATCCTCCCGATAGTCACATATGGAGCTGAGACATGGAACCTAACCAAAAGAGTGGCCCTCACACTAAGAACCATGCAACGTGCACAGGAGAGGATCATTCTCAACAGCACTTGGATACATCACAGGACAGCACATTATATTAGAAAACAAACAGGGGTCAGAGATATCTTCAAAACCATTAGGAAACTCAAATGGCAATTGGCGGGTCATGTTGCAAAAATGTTAGACAACCGCAGGACATCACAACGTGGATCCCCAGAGATCATGTGCGAAACTGTGGCCGGCAAAAGCTAAGATGGCGTGACGAACTAGACAAGTTCAAAGAGTATTGGCTCTGCAACACCCATGATAAAGAGGTCTGGCAAATCCTGGGGAAGGTCTATGTCCAACGACGGACGCTAAAATGATGGTGATGATGCATTTGTAGACACAGGCAGAACAATGAAATATACCTTGCCTATACAACACAAGGAACCTACTGTAATGCAATGGTTAGCCAGTTAGTCCCGTCAACCAATATGCTATTGTAGTGCGTTCGATTCTAATATAGTGCTTCGCTACCGTAGCCTTGCGGCATAGTAATCTGAGCTTTGTGGAAAATATCTCCCTACCGTAGCGCAATGGTTATATAAGCTAATATCGCAATCGGATTTTTGCTAATGTAATAAATTCAAGGATGTACCAAGCGGCTAACTGCCAGAGAATGGACTGAGCGATCCGAGTTCAAACCCCCACTGAAACAGTTTATATTCACGTTGCACTTTGCTCTTTGCTCTTTGCTCTTATGTCCTTGGGGTCTTTTCTTTTATCTTCAACCAGGATGAGCCCGGATGTTTAGCGCATTTGCAACAAGTAAATACGTCAATAAAAATGGGATACTACTCTATGATTAGAATGTAATATTTATGTCCGTCTCCAAATATTACAGACATAAAATATAGACCGACATGTGGCTTATTATATAAGTAGATATGATTTACGAAATCGATTTGTGTTGCCTTTTCCACGCAAGAGACAACAATTGTTTCGGTTAGCGATAGGAATGTTCGTCGATGAATTCTTTTACTTTTGAATATCTCAAGACATAGTACATACTTTAACGAGGCACATTCGGATCTGTTTAATGGTGAGACAAGAAACTACGCTATAGATAACAGTAAAGTTGTCGACATTCATACGGGGACACATAACGTAGGGAAAGTATTAGAAAGACATTAAAATATAAGAAGACAGCAAATAGTCGATAGATTTATGTCGCTGACGACTATTAACTGCCTTGTGTTACTGGGAGGAGATAAAAGATTATTTTCCTTATCATGACACCGCGTATATACATTTCCGTATTAAGTTCTAGAAGAAAATATGTTTTCTTCCGGTAAGATGACCGAGAGTAAGTGCCCACTATAGGTTTGTTTTCAGTTATGGGAAAGAAATACAGGTAACGTAAGTAACGACATTTTTACAACCTTGCGACTGAGGTCCCAACTCAGGCGCCTAATATCAATTCACAATTCATAGTCTTGAAATGTCGCACACACGAAGTAGATATTTACGTCGTGCATCACTTAAGACTATGGGCGTGTTTGCACACTTGAGTGAACGTGCGAATGGAGAAGCCAACCAAGTGTAGGATAAAAGA
>VCCN01007264.1:3497846-3509731 GCA_006491835.1 Architeuthis dux
ACATGGAATTAATCTAAACGAATATTAAAACTAATCAAACATAGTAGAAATATGAAGAACACGAAAACAAAAAAGCAGAACAAACTAATAAACAAACGAACGATACGAGAAAAAAGATAGGAAAACACGAAGAGAATAGTAGATGCTATCAGAAAGGGGAAGAGTTTAAAACACGCCCGATCCGCACATCATTCCGGCAAGCAACATATTCTTGCCATACATGATAACACTGGTAAAATTATCAAAGTCACAGACAAATTGACAAAAATAATACTACGAATATGTGTACGCTTCAAAAATAAAATAAAAGCCCACAAACTAACAAACCTATATATACTAACGATATCCCAGACATGACAATAGAACTATTAGTATTCGCACTAAGAAATATGAAACTCGGTAAACCCCCGGCGAGGATGGCATAACCTAGTAGACGCAGGAGAAATATTACACAAAGGACTAGCACAGCTATTCACGCAATGCATAAGAGAAAGAAAAGTTCTTAAGAAATTCTGTCTAGGAATAGTATTCATACTCCACAAGAAAGGAGATATGCACGACCTCGGCAACTACCGCCCTATTACACTATTACCTAACATATATACACTATTCACAAAAATACTCACAAACAGATTAACAGGCACTCTAGATGAAAATCAACCACGCGAGCAGGCTGGCTTCAGAAGCGGCTACTCGACAATAGATCACCAAATGCAACGAATCAACTAATCGAGACGTCCTTAGAATATAACAAACCACTCTCTTTGGCTTTTGTAGATTATGAGAAAGCATTTGAATCGGTAGAACACACGGCTGTCTTCAACCCAATGCGAGAAGAATGCGTTAATGAGAATTACATACAAAGTATCCAAAACATATACGAGAACGGCACTGCAATACTTAGACTACATAAAGAGACAAACAAGATAAAGATAGCGAAAGGAGTAATGCAAGGGGATACAATATCACCCAAAAGTCATTACCTACATCTACCTAGGACAGGTAATACAACTAGAGAAAGATCATGACTGCGAAAGAAAACGACGCATAACGATAGGTTGGAAAACATTTGGTATGAATAAAGACATTCTGAAGAGCACCTTGTCAATGTACCTAAAGCGTAAAGGTTGAATAATACCAGTCATGACATACGGATGCGAAACATGGAAACTAAGAAAACGAGCTGAAAACCAAATTAGAATAGCACAGAGAGCCATGGAAAGAGCAATGCTAGGGATAGAAAAATATCACCATGGATCAGAGAGAAGACCAGAGTGAAATATATTATACAAATAATTAAGCAGCACACATGGAGATGGGCTGGTCACCTAGCAAGAAGGAATGACAACATATGGGGGGAAAGACTAATAGACTGGTGCCCATGGGACAGTATACGCAGTAGAAAGAGACACAAGATGGAGGGACGAGATAAAAGAAAGTTTGCAGGTAAGACGTGGCAGAGGTTAGCACAAGATAGGTCGTCATGGAAAGAGATGGGAAAGGCCTTTGTCCAGCAGTGGACTTATAATGGCTGCTGCTGCTGCCTGGGCAGGAGGAGTAAGACCTAAACAACAACGAAAACAAAAAAGAAAAATTCCAGTCTGGAAAGAAAAGAATCAAGAACGAAATAAGAAAACTGCGGGGTCAACTATCACTCTTGAGTGAGGTAGAAATAGATTCCAATACGAAGAAGAAAAACATGAAGCAGCTGGAATGACAACTAAACATTGGAAAGAAGTGAGATGTGCCGGAAGCTAAAGAAACGCTAAAACAATAAATCAAAGCAAAAGCCCAGGGATCGGGGAGATTCACCTAAAGAAGCAAGTTCTCTTGGCAAAACAAGATCTTCAAAGAATATACCAAAAGTCTCTACAGAACGCTGGACAAGAAGATAGACGTGTATGCACCGCCTACTACCGTAGAGGTTGAGGAGTTATGGAGTGGAATCTGGGAAAGCAACAAGAAGCATAACGAAAGAGATACGCGGATCCAACAACAACAACGTAACACGTAAAAATGGTTGGAGATTCCCATCACCCCTGCTGCAATTAACAATGCCAAAAACTGGAAAACACCAGGGATTGATAACATTGCTAATTTCTGGATCAAGAGCCTTCCCAGCATACACGAAGACCTCACAAGGGCATAAAATGACATTATCGGGAAGCCTTAGAAATATCCCAAATGGTTAACCTGGAGAGTCACGTACCTCCTCCCAACGACACAGAGCCGGAGAACTATAGGCCCATCACCAGCCTACCAACAACATACTAGATTTCCACCTCCAACATCACGGAGAGGATCTACAGCTTCCTCGATGAAAACAACCTGATCCCATCAGAACAGAAGGGACGCAAGAAGGGAAGCTACGGGTGCAAGGACCATCTACTGATTAACATGGTTATTCTGCAAGAGGCCAGGTCGAGGAAAGAAAACTATCAACAGCATGGATCGAGTATAGGACAGCGTGTCATACTCCTGGATAGGGAAAAGCATCAAGATCTGCAGAGGATGTATTTATCTACCAAGAGCTTCAGTGGAACGGGGCCTAGTTCATCTTGAACTGACTATCGGGTTAGATGCATACCTGACAATAACAGACCCACTGCTTCAAATAGTAAAGCACCGGAACCACTCCATTAAGACAGGGGCTGTACTCTTGAAAGAAGAAACTCCACAGATAGAAAAAGAGGCGACCACCATCTACGCCAGGAGATTGAAGCATAAGACAACACAACAGGGCCATCAACAACTGCAGGAAATCTGGGAGGACAGGAAGATGCATGGGAAGTACCCAATAAGGGTGGAAAGGGCAGACGTAGACAAACAAAAGACACATCAGTGGCTGAGGAGTACCGGAATGAAAGCAGAAACGGAGGGCCTGATCATCGCTGCAGAAGACCAAAGCTACGCAACCTGATCATCTCACCATCGCATAATTGCACGGAACAGACCCACAATGCAGTGACATGTCCGTCCAAACTAGGAGGGAAATACAAGCAAACAGACTTGACATCGTTATCAAGGACAGGAAAAATAATAGGTGCATGTTCATCGATATAGCAATATCCTCTGGGTGAAACATCCGAAAGTGGATATCGACAGGCTCTACCTACCTAGAACGTCAGGTGGACGGGGCCTAGGCCAACTTGAACTTACGTTCAAGACCACCACTATCGGGTTAGATGCATATCTGTCAAAAACAGATGATCCTCTCTTACAAATAGTAAAACAACAGACCCACTCCATAAAAAAGAGGCTACACTCTTCAAGAAACAACTTGATATCCCCGAAATCCCACCAATAGAAAAGAGGCGACCACCATCTACGCCAAACGAGTAAAGCAGAAGGCTAAACAACATGGCCCATAAGAACTGCAAAAAATATGGGAACAAAAGAAAATGCACGGGAAATACCATAGAAGGGTGAAAGAAGCAGATGTAGACCAACAAAAGACACATCAGTGGCTGAGGAGCACCGGACTGAAAGCAGAAACGGAGGGCCTGATCATCGCTGCGCAAGACCAAAGCCTCGCAACCAGATCCTATCACCATCGAATAATAAAGGATGGAACAGACCCACAATCCAGGATCTGCGGAAAGTACGAGGAAACGGTCGAGCACATCGTCTCAGGCTGCTCGGAACTGGCAAAGACCGAGTACACCCACAAGCACAACAAGGCAGCGGCATACCTACACTGGAAGATCTGTAGGAAATACAGAATCAAAACGCCTGAAAGATGGTATGAGCACCAACCTAACACTGTCACTGAGAACGACGAAGTCACCATCCTCTGGGACATGCCCGTCCAAACTGACAGAGCAATAAGGGCAAATAGACCTGACATCTTTATCAAGGACAGACAAGAAAAGAGGTGCATGCTCATCAACATGGCAATACCATCTGACAGAAACATTTCCGTGAAAGTGACCGGGTAAATGTCAAAATACAAGGACCTGGAAATCGAGATCAACCAGATGTGGGGTATGAAAACCACCATAACACCGGTGGTCATCATAGCTCTAGGACTGTGAAGAAAGGAACGGAATAATTCACCAACCGTATCCCAGGTAATATCAACATCCATGTAGACTAAAATATCGCCCCACTTGGAACAGCCCACATGCTACGGAAAGTGCTGTCGATAAGATGAAGACTCCCCATAGCGCCCCAGGACCATACTTTGGACCCGGCTCTACAGGATGCAACAATACAAATAAAAAAAAAAGATAATAATAATAATATCAGACCACGAGCTGCAGGAAATCCAAAAGAAATTGGAACCGAAAGAACGAAATCTAATAACGTTAGAATCTTTAAAAGCGACGCATTTCATAGACGAGAAAACAGAAGCTGACAAAACAGAAATCGCGGACCTAATTTTATAAATAGATGTAGAAACGGCCACCCTCTCAGATGAGGAAAAACAAAAAAGAAACATATTTGAAAACAAGCCTGGATGCTCCAGAGTCAAACTCTTCTCCTGCTTACTTGCGTAAATCTACTATAAATCTTGGGAATATGTAAGTCTTGTCAGTTTGGCGCATCTGGTAACACACCAGGCTTGAAATCACCTGATCGCCAGTTCAAATCTCTTTAATGAAATACTGGTTTTTTATTCCTTTTAGTTTACTCCCCAATTGTTAGTGAGGATCGTTCT
This sequence comes from Architeuthis dux, assembly GCA_006491835.1. Taxonomy (NCBI): domain Eukaryota; kingdom Metazoa; phylum Mollusca; class Cephalopoda; order Oegopsida; family Architeuthidae; genus Architeuthis; species Architeuthis dux. The sequence goes on from VCCN01007264.1 coordinate 3,502,507, forward strand.
TGTTCTTGTTACATATGAAAGTAAAGTCAACTGTGACTTTGTCCTGGTGTTTGACAATACATGAATAACATGTTTCAAAGGGAGGGAATTGAAAATAAGTAAAATCAGAAACCGAAAATATCAACAAACATCTACAACATATTGAAACAAACAACATAACAGGTCAGGTTACTTACTCAATAGATGCTGTGCTGGGTGATCAATAAAAACATTGGAAAGGGGGGTGATCAATGAACAAAAGCAAACCAAATAATGCAACACCTACAAAATAAAAACAAAACAGAAATAGCTGTCGCACTGATTGAAATAAACCAAAAAGGTAAGACTGAGAAGTAAGACTAGAATTATACAGAAATACATTATACAGAAAAAAAGATTACACAATACACGGTGAATCGGACATTACAAAACAGCAAATAATACTTTTTAAGACATAAGCGGAGACAGATGACAAAACATAAAACCAAACATAAGCAAGGAAAAAACCCACTGTAAAGAAATATGTGGATGCAAAAACACACGACCAAACGCCAGAATGTCTGATAAAGAATTAAAAATACTTCAAAAGTATTGAAGAAAGAATAGACACTGAAATATGTTGTTCTACTCGGAGCAGGCGCTGGAATAGAGCCAACTAGAAAGGTCCAAACGGAATTCAGGGATATTCGTACAACATATTCACTACATTACAGGATAGCCTGACTCAGTGCCTGGAAAACGTCTGAAAAACGGAAAGGTCCAAGGATAGAATACAAGAGTTAGAACAACCCTTATACCAACATGCACTGGAACAGGAACACATACGAGCAACTATAGACCGATCATATATCTGCCTTTAACGTGGAAAATGTTGACTAGACAAACAGCGGGGAAATATAACGCTCAACAGAGAGCTCTACATCTATTAGATGATTCAAAGGTAAGATCAATACGAAATAAATCGTGAAACGTGATGTATTGAGTACAATAACGAGTACAACATCCCTTCTACCTGGATCCTCAAATGTCTTCATTTGAGATTAACGAAATAGTGGTAATATTCACCGCTACCTCCGTGGAAAAATGGAAAGTAGTCTTTACAAGCGAAAGATAATTGTTAGCAAAGTTAAGCATCAAAAAAGGGATTTCTCAGTGGAATATTCTGCCCCCGGTTCTATTCACCATAGCCCTGATACCACACTCTAATCTTGAAAAACTGCAAGCAATACCAGTTTTCCAACACAAAGGAAAAGTCGAAGACCTTATGAATATGGATGACTCGGAATCGTATGGTAAGAGCAAAGAGAACTAGAAATATTGATCAAAATAGTTAAGAGCATCAGCGTTTACTTCCGAGAAATGCTCTCTATTAGTGATACAGAATGGAAGGCTTGTGACTAAAGATGGAATTGAGCTACTAAACAATGAGGGCATTGACCAAAAATGACACCTATGAAAACTTAAAAATACTTGAATACGAAGAATCAAAAACAGAGGGTGAAATTAAGGTAAAGATAACAAGTACCGTAGTACTATTGGAAAGAAGATTAAATAGCAGAAATCCGATAGAAATGGCTGGAATCGTGGGCAATATCAGCAAGACTACTGCGGAAAATACTGGAGTGCTAAAGAGATTTGCTGTTATTTGGAATATAATGTACAGTGTACGCCAACAGTTACTATTGGTGAGAAATCTCAACAACTAAAATATAGTAATGTCTATCATTATCGAAACTCTAAACACGAAGAACGTTGCAAAATAGATTAAAGGAATTGTATATCCGAAGAAGAATCGATGCTATCCAGAAGTAAATTAATAATATCCTCTGTGAAACCGCCGTGTTTTATTGCCGTAGACCGTGTTCTGTACATAGGCATATAATTTGTTTTGGAAACGGATGCTAATCTCACCTACATGCGTGATCGTTACAGTTCGCACGTTTCTTGTTTTAAACCCTTCCGGAACTCAAACAAACAGTTAAATGATAAAATAATGCCTATTGTAAATGCATACAATCAAATATTATTACGATACATCTAAACTGAGATAATGGCTGCATTGAACTGATTTGAATTTAGGTTAGAGATTCGGTCTTTTTATTTTATTCCGTATTTTGAACCGAATCCTTGGTGTGAAGAGTGTTGCCGAGTATGGCTTTGAAAATCGCTAAACTCGGCTGGATTTTGCATATTTTTAGAGCCTATTTATCAAATAGAATTACTATATAGTAATCCACCAGAACAAATTAGTAATAAAAAATGAACATTACTTTTGATAAAAGTACAACATTCAATCGTCTATCGTTGATTTTTATCGACAAAATTTGAAAAAGAAACCCAGCCAGATCTAGCCTGAACATGGCTAATTTGACAACCATGGTTGTGAATGATCTTTGATGGACAAAGAACAAATACATTCATAAAAACATTTTGTCATTTTTGTATCAAATTAAAAAAAACAAGAGCCAGCTCGCCCCCCTCCTGTCACATATTTAATTACAGACGAAGCCGCTTACTGTGATCGCCTTGGGACAAGGTCTACTAGATAATAAAGGCAAAGGATATAAATTAGTAACAATTTATACTTATTGTTATAAATCTACATCCATTGTTATACATTCGTTGTTATGTTATTAAATTCATTTTTTATAAACAACTTTACATTATAAACATATTTAAATGATTATAAGAAATCTATATGAAATCTTTAATTCACTTTAAATACAGTGTTTGAGACGGACTGATGTTGATAATGATAACTGTCTGATAGCATTCTCCGTGATTATAATGAACGGCTTACTCTGTATGTTAAACCATATGGGAAAAAGAAATGAAGCATCCAGTATTGTAAAATAAAATGTGGTAATTATTAACCCGTTCAACCCGTGAGCCCGTTTCGGGCTGAGTGCTATTTTACTATTTGACGTAAGCCCATTCGATGACAGAGGTGACACCACACAGACGCCCCCATTAAGAAATATACTTACCATGTGTGTATGTAATTCATTTCATTCAGTAGTCAATGATCTTTAAACAGAAATACTAATTTGAGCTTTTCAATTTCATATTGAGATCGTTGTCTTGTGCGTGTGATTCTTGGTGCAGAAGTCTAGCAGGTGACAAGGGTTCAATTCAATAATTTCCCCGCATGAGCTCAGGTACAGGGTAACTGAAAGCGCAGGTGCTAAGGTTTGAACGAGTTACGATCAGGTTAAAAATGTTCTACGTATTATTTTCTTCAGCGAGGTTAGATGTATTGATAATAACCAAGACACTAAGGTGGTTAGGTTTGTGAGTTTCATTTTTCCATCGACTCCAATTAAAAATCGACATCGCGCATGCTGAATTTCAGGTAGGCAAGCAGACTTTCTCATTTTGAAGATTGAGCTAACACAATCATCGTATCCCTCCCACAGTGCTGGCTCTATGTAACAGCAACTTGGCCCGGGGCGCCAAGTACTAGAGGGTGATTGCCATATGTCTGAGACAGTAGGACTTTGCAAATCCAAATGGGAAAATTAATGAATTAAACAGATTAACAATTATCAAAATAAGAACATTCATTTTAGGAATAACGATCAAAATCGAAAAAGCAGAATCAAAGAAAGTAGAATCATCCCAGGTTGGCAAGCAATGAATGAGTTATTACTGTTGCCTTTTGTTGGGCTGTGCTTACTGAAAAAATCCGAATTTTCAAAAACAAGCGTGAACACTGCCGGACATTTAGCATAAACTTACAGTGCAAATTTAACCCCCAACTCAAAACCTATTTCGAGGCTGTGGTGGGGGGGGGTGTGTAAAACAACAACCCTTTTTTTTCTATACGTAATAAGGAGTAAATGTTGAAATGTTCAGCCTCCTAGCTCCATTAGCATGGTATGTACGCGCGATACATATATAGCAGTATACAGTACCTGTCATAAGTATTTGAACAAACATAAATGTTGCTTCTGATCGCTTGGTTTTGAGAATAGAATCCAGGAAAATTACTCAAGGAGAAATAACTTTTTTGCAATTAACATACCAAGGCATCCATGCATGTAGTCATGTTTTGTTTATGAAAATAAACAAAAACAGTTTGTTGTTCAAATACTTATGCGCATTACATTGTATAGGGTACTGCTCATAAGTATTTGAACAGGCACAAAAGCTGTTTTTATTTCCTGAGATTTCAGGGGCCATCATGGATTTTGAGCAGAGGGGGATCAAACTTAACTTACTAGTGAGTTCACTTTTTTCAGATTTTAGAAGGATAGAATAAAAAATGTGTTTTTTTTTTATTTAACGATTTAATTCTATTAAAAAGAACATTATCAAAAAATGTAGCATTCAGAGCTACAATACCTGATTAAATGCATGCCTTGTCATGTTGATTACAAAATGGAGTCATAGGAGTCTTCGGATTTTTAACTTGATCTGTCTGTCTAGCTGGCTGGCTATGTATGCATCACGCGTATAGACCGCACCAATGGAGCTAGAGTATTTAATAATATAAAATATATACCAAAACATGAAATATCCCAGCTCACCCCTCTCATGAACTACATTCAAATAGCAAGCACCTGGCAAAAGCAATAATCCCCCATGGGATATCTACAATTCAAATCAGTATTTTATAGAGTATGGATCTGAATATTTCAACATTTACTCTTTATCTAGAAAAAACGTTATTTCTCTTTTTAATCCACTCAAATAAGCTTTAAGTGGTGAGTTCAATGTAAGTTTATGATAAGTGTGTCCCTTAGTGTGTCCCTTAGTTTGTGTTCGGTAGCGTTCACCTGAAAAGTCGGTCTTTTCAGTGATCCCGGCCGGGCGAGAGAGGTAACCTATTTATTGATCACCTCCTTTTCCATTTTTTTTTATTGATTCCACAGCATGCTTCCAAAAGATGTAACGGTTTCTATTTAGTGCCTAACTAGACCTGTTTTGCATGTTATCGTTAAATCTTTCGCAGCGGCACCCCCGTACAAGCATTGGAAAGAACAAAATGTTTATGTGAACTCTATTGAGCTACTTCCTGCGGAGAGCGTAAATAGGAGTGCAACGCATTTTAGGGCAACTTAGTTCCAAACCGCTGGCAACAAGTCACCGTTTGAGCTACTTACACGGAATCAGACTTTTAGTACACTAGTATTATTCAGTTGCAAATCACCCGAAGTTCTTTTGTATTCTTTAAGTTATCGCATTTTGGTGGTACCTCAATCCAGCACCTCAGGCTACAAAGCACTGGTTCTCCTACTTCGAAGTCACATACAGATAAATAGAATCAGACGTTTAGTATTATATATAAATAGATTGAAATCAGATCAATATAATCGGCCTTGGCGCGAACGCAGATCCCATACTATTATTTTTTAGAATAGCAAAATAATGTTTTATTTTAAAACCTTCACCTAGTTCCATTGTGTATGCATAGGAAATCTGGTTGGGCTGCCCATGTTTAAATGGTTTCTATAGCGCGAAAAACAAACAGACAAACAAACATACAGACAGGCACTAGCAAATTACATATGTAGATGCCGAATGCGCAGCATATTTTGTGAAGAGTTTTCAAACAGGCCCGTTGACAATGAAATAACATAAAATGCAATAGAACAAAGACGTCGATTATTTTCTTTCCATTTGTCCAACCGTATTTTGGTGTCCGCGAGGAAACAAGTAATAGTTGGCAAGATTGAAAGTAACACCTCATAAAAAATAACAGAAGCTTCATTTTCCTTTCAGATGCATCGTCTGCGAAATCTCAGAACGCATGCGCACCGTGGACAATTTCAGATCATTGTGTGGGAAATGGCGGACGAAAGAAAATAAACAGTATTTGAGCTTATTATGCAACGAAGATGAAACGATTGTGGTTACATTCTAAACGTGCGGTTTGTTTCGTTTTATTTGCGCTAAAGCATTTATTCCGGGACAGGTCCAGTTAAATGAAACAAAGATTGCTTACACGGTGATTACTATTCGAGAAGAAAATAGAAGAACTCACATAATAGATTGCGATCCGGTTATAGCTACGACTGCAGACTATCAACGCATTTTAAGAGATTTGCAATCCTTCGATCCAGAACACTGTCTACAGTTGAACGAATTTTACAAATTGATCTGTACATACAATGATGTACACCAATACACTCAAATGCGCATGATGTTTTACTATTATATATAGCTATAGGTAAACTAGTGCAGATCGAAGTGAGTGACGCCATTCCAGGTATTTGTAGCCTTTAAATCAATTCCACATATCGCAAAATAGCCGCGCGAGTCGTAATGTGATGAGGAGCCCAAGCAAGGACGGATGAAGCCTTAGCCAGAGCAAGAGCACTACTTACATTTACTTATACATGTATATACAAAATTAAATATTGTATCTTTTTCTTCCTATATACACAGTGGAGGGAGAGAAGTATTTAGACACAAAATATGTATAATATACTTCCGATGCTTTTCAGTGCATATATGTCTCTCTCTCCCTACCCCCTCTAGATCTCTATATATATACGTCCCCTCAATTTAGAGGTAGAGCAGTATAGTAGAGAATTACCTGTTTACATCTTAGCTCTTCGAAGTAATCTGGATTGAGCGCTCTTGTAAATAGATAGGCATATGAGTGTATATGTCTAAAGAATGATCTACAATCAGCCGCGGTGACTGGAGGGTTGGTACGAAATCGGAATGCTGGCCCAGAGGTCCGGTTTCAATCCTCGCTCGGGGCACCAAGGCATAGTCAGTAGCAACACTGATGAGTCGTAAGACGACGAAACAGCGCTGTATGTGGATTTGACAGTATATATAACTAGATTATATGTATAGTCTTTAGAATATATTTTGTTATTTTTCTTCAAAAAAGCTAACGTTGGACGCGAAATCTACAGCCCAAAGGTATCCGCGACGCCATATGATGCACGTCTGTCACCCCCGAACCCCGCCAATGTATTAATGTAATTACTGTGTCAAAAGTGTTTCATTTTGATGTTACTACTATTTATTTAGAAAAAAGAATTTAAAATCTACTGTTGTTGCTGTTTTCCCATGGACCTGTTTCGAGGTGAATGTAAATCCTACTGTTGTAGATTATATTTTACATAGGGGATCAGTATTCCATGGACCTCTATCGTGGAGATTACAAAACAGTACAGGTGTGTGCTACCATGGGTTCCCCCAGCTGTCTTGATCGTAGCATAAGTGCCCCACATGCTATTGTGTCGATTTATAGTATTATCTAAATGTATTTAGTATATGGATGTTG
>VCCN01007264.1:3583179-3595164 GCA_006491835.1 Architeuthis dux
GCTTATAAGTATTTGAACAAAACAGAATCCTTGCTTATGTGGCTTGGTTTTGAGAGGTGAAAACACGAAAAGAACCAACTTATCTGGGTTCTGAGTGCCTAATTTCTGGGAAAATGTTTTTTTAATATAATTAATCAAACAGAGAATGTCTTTCTATCCGGCTAAAATCTTAATCAGAATCGATCAATGAAAAACAGGAATCAGAGATATAGAATCCATTAGAAAACTCAAATGGCAATGGCAGGTCATGTTGCAAGAATGTCAGACAACTGCTGGACATCATAACTCAAAACGTGTATCCCCAGAGATCATATGCGGAATTGCGGTCGGCAGAAAATAAGATGGCGTGGCGAATTAGTCAGGTTCCGGAGATATTGGCACCGCGACGCCCGCGATAGTGATTTGTTGAATCTTGGGGAAGGTCTATGTCCACCGATGGACGTTAAAAGGATGCTGCTGCTGCTGCTGCTGATGATGATGATGATGAATGCAGACCTCAGTCGGAGTTTGAATCCGGTTCCCGTCCTATTAACCGTTTGGCCAACGGCACTTCACTACTTGTATTTGTAGAAATAGAAATAACAGCAGTTCTTGTTTCATCTGCTGCTCCGTTTAGATGAGGGTTTCATCCGCTTAATGCATCACTGTCTGTCAGAAACATAATAGAATTAGTCAAATGGTTCTTCGGGCGATTGAACTCCTTCTAGACGTTTCGGCCGATCCATTCTTCGGCATTCTTCGGGTGCAACATCCGAGTGTGATGGGTTAAACAGAAGTTATGTTTAAAGGGGGGTAACCCCTATAGCACATGGCCAGGGTGTTTCAGTGTCTTTGTCCTGTCGGGTTTAGATTTGTTGAGAAGTGGAAGCCACATCGGGTTGAAATCCGCACTTCTCTGGCTAATGCATTTAGTCGCCATTTTGATGTGAGCTGCCTCTTTGATTTTTCTCTGATTCCAACATCGTTCTCTGTCAATAATCTGGACTTCCTCCTAAAGAGAAAGATGCTTGCCGTTCTATCTCCAGATGTGTTTACAACACAAATAACAAGAAGGAGTTCAATCATTCAAAGAACCATTTGAATATTAATGACCCTTCTCAAAACTATAGAAAATATCATCATCAAATTATATCGAGGACGAAAGAAAAAGAGGTGGCCAAGCGGTTAACGACAACGACGCGGAAAATGGACACGGCGAGCCGAGTTCAAACTCCGATTGATGTATTTTTCTACTGGAATGGGGTACAAGGGACTGATAGGTCACACGTATACGGTAGAAGCAAGTAGAAGTAGATTGCATATCAGAAAATTCTTTTATAGCAATAGAGTAGTAGGAATATATTACTTGCACATGTAGTTCTATCAAGGGTTGCAAATAATTTTAAATAGAATTATTATGCTTATTAAACGATCGCTTAGGTTTTAAGGCCCTAGATATTATGTAAATATGATTGTTATGATATGTACTTGTATATACAAATTGTATACTTTTTTCTCCACACTTAAAATGTACTAAAATGTTCTAATGTTCCGGCTGAGACAGTGTGCGTTCTCTCTGCACTAATTCCCCTTGGGAAACGCAATGAATACATACCTCCCCAAGCTATGTGTAAAACAACGCAAAGTGAAATGAGTGACGCCACTTCATATCGCAAATGGACCGAGTATGTAGTAATGTGATATTTCAAGCCCAAGCAGGGACGACTGAAGTCGTAGCCAGCAAAGGGCACTACTAACTTACATAAGATAAAAGAATTGTAGATACGTAAGAAGCAAAAAGCACGCAGTTGGTCAATTATTGAATGACAGGGCTAATACTAGCCTCGTTCTGGTTCACTAACTGATATAATGACTACTGGAATGTACAGAGGAAAGACAATACCTAACAAGTCCATCAGTATTTAATGGAATTGCAAACAATGAATATTTATCGATAAGTGAAAAGAAAATAGTGACATGACAGCAACAGGGTTTTTATTCAAACACTTTTCAACGGATGATTCCATTTTATTGATTTACATACTGTTCTCCATCAATCAGTCCCATAGTCATTCAAAGGACATTTGTCTTGTCTTGTTGCATTCATACAATTACGTATTTAAATGTATATTTTTAACATATATGTAAACGCGTCTTGAACATAACTACATATCAGTATCAGATCCCCGCAAGGGTGGGAGAGCGCTGCAGCTTTGGTGCGCAATAAGGCCTACCGTCTAAACCTTTTACTGTTGTGGGAGGCGGGGGGAGCACACTTAATAATTTGCAGGGGGTGTAGTCGGAACTAACGCCGCCACTGGAACACACATAGGCAAACACAATCAAATATTTTGAATTTATAAATAAATTCGAAATCAAAGTCGACGTCTCCAAATAGGACTGTATGATTTTCAAATGGTATACAAAGATCTAACAATATCTGAACTTTAATTGGTTTAAGCCTGGCAGCTGAAGTTAAGATCTTGAGACAAATTGCTTCCTTTTTTTGCTGCAATTATACTGATTGAAATTCATTTCGCAGCAGATGGGACTTTTCCCCAAATGGTGACTGTATAATACGATAACAATCTGTATAAATTGATTATATTATGTGCAAAAGATCAAACGCGGAAGGCGATCAAAGAAATGCGTCTATTAACATTATTCCGCGTGCATTTCGTGTAAATTTTCACTCTTTTTCGAATACATTTTTGTGTTTGTTCCTAATTATTTAAGCCTACACATTTAGTTTTTTTTACAGTTGTTATAGTTGTCTGACCTTTATAAAACCATCACCAGCAGAGGTTTAATACGTTCACTGACACACTACACACATGTGCATCTTGTGGCATGTTGCGTATGGTCTTAAATACACATGTGTGTCCATTCCAATGATTTACATAAATGGCTCCAGCAACTCGCTAGACGCAATTTCACAGCTATTATTTACTAAACCTTTTTCACAAAAGGGTGCAGCTATGGGGCACCCCGTGAGGATAAAACTTACTACGCTACGCATCAGTAATAATCTGCCAGCCAAGCGTGCAGACTATTAAACCACAACGAGGGGTCTTGTTGGTAGATGAGTTGCAAGAGAAAATCTAGCGATATGTTGACACAAAATAAGTTTTATACACCACAAACTAATACCCAATCATTCTTTCGGACAGGCGTCTTCATTTTTATCATAACGTCTCACAATATTATACGGTATACTATTTATATGCGTATATTAATCTTGATAGTCAGATCAAACCGCGTTAAGCGCAGCGGTTCTCGTAAGATCAACGAAGTTAACCAACGTCGAGCCTGGTCATTATCTTAATGGGTAACCGACTATGCCTCTATGCTAGAAGGTGGGACTGAGGATAACTGGTTGTCGGATAAGAGTTGCAGCCATCTCTATCTGAAAGGATAGAAGCGAAAATAGGAGCCTTCGGGTCGCCTCCGACTACGGCCGACCAGCCAACCACACTATATTAAATGCGTCTATTAACCTCGAAAGGATCTCAAAGAAAATCTCTATTCAAAATGCATACGAAAAAGGAATTGAATTGAAAATGCAATTATGAAATAAATAATCTCTCTGATGCTTTTCTAAAAAAACAACTATTTTATTCAGATCAAAGTCGTTTGCTTCAAGCTTCCTGATTTGATCTTTGGTTCTGTGGAATCCATTGGAAGAGACTCCAGAATCTTTAAAGAGCCAGTAGATTAAAAAGGGGAGCCATTTTCCTTTCATTCATTGCATTCCGCACGAAATCTAATATTGCATTGGCAAATGGGGGCGCCTATTATGGCAAGGCTGTGATATAAACGAATAAAAAGCGTGTAATAAACAAAATATTATTTAACTATTTAGGCTATGCTTCAGTCATTATTATCGATTATATAGAGTAGATTTCTTTCAAATAATGTGACGAAGGCTAAGTATTAACTCGACTATCATCTTCATCAGTTTGCTAAGAGGCGTAGCTGAGAGGGGACTATTCAAACTGCCCCGGGCCCCCAATTGAGGGGGGATCCAAAAGTTTTATAAATAGTTATATTACTACATGTCTACTGACATTATACAATGAAACGGATATATTTCTACATACATGGATTTCATACATAACTAGCATTCCAAGGGAAATTATGAATCACCACCACCCATATAGGCTGTGGAGTCCAGGGCCCGCAAATATGTTGCGACCCCACTGAGTTCGCTCAATATCTACGTCCCCTTAATAGTACAGCAATCTACTTAAAAGGGGTGATCAATGAATAAGTTAATTCTCACGCCTTTTGTTAGGCTGTGATCACTAAAAAAAGGGTCACAAAGCGGGCACAAACTAGTGACCAATTTAGCATAAACTTACTTTGCATATTCAACTCCACTCTAAAAATCTATTATGGGGGAATTTTCAAAAAACAAAATAATATTTTCCCTACTCATTGAGGGGAGTGTGTGTGCAAAAATTCAATTTTCTACTATGAATGGTTAGCGCTGGGCGATGTATGGATACATAGATAGATAGATACCGATATACATATATACATATAAATGTTAGAACACATGAATAACCTAAACCCAGCAAGGTTGTGAGTAGCGTACTAATGTAATGCAATGCACTCTGGTTATGTGTTCGTGTGTCCGCACCTTTGTGGAGTACGTGACCAAAAGACCATATCATATTCCTGGGGCTAGAAAATAGGTCAAATGGCCGACGAAGTCAGAACAAAGGGAATACGTCCGACCAATCAGCTTCGGCGGGTATTTTTAGGACGTTGATTTAAAATCGGGCGGCAGTTTAGGGTTAGTTAACGTCCGACAGACATTATCAACAGTAGTAGGAGGAAACCAGGCACCTTGATTTTTTAACTGCTACCATCACTGTTAGTCATTCAGTAAATTGACCACTGGTTTTAACTGTAGCAGAATTCAATGCCTCAACGTGATCCGCGAACCAGCCCGGAATCGAAGCTACCAACGGGAATAAAACGAACGAATAATGAATGTTGTTGTTTTCCATCCAACCACGTGGGAGAGCCCTATTCTCCGGTATGGACAAAATGTGTTATTTCCCTGCACAGAATATTCGCTCCCGTAAATGTACAAACCTCTTATCTCTCTCACGTCAGCGGCAGAAGAAATACCGGCAGTATACTACATTAATTCAGCCAATTAAGTGATAGTGCATGTATACTTACTGGAATATTTATTTTTCATCACATCTCGCTAAATGTTGGAGGAGTACTCTCAAGGGGCCAAGCCTCCAGGGACCCCAAATATGTTGCTACGTCACTGAACTCTCTCAATATCTACGTCCCCGTAATAATACTGCCGTCTTTTAGATTTGGATTTGTTTTTTCACACAAAAGGACACTTCTTGGAACTGCTGTACGTGTTATGTAATGGTCAGCGAGAAGCAAAACTACAAGTTGAAAGGATTCTCACCGTCGAGGGAAAAGGGTCACGTTCCCCAGACAGCTAGAGGTCGAAGGTGAAGAATTGAGCGCCGGTCTTTGCCAAAATGGAATGTTAGCGGTCGTTAGAAATAGATTAGCAATTTCCGGAGTTGACCACTACAAGAGATACCATCTTAGAGTTATTAAACACATATACGCAAAAACGTGCTTCCAAAAAGTAGGTGTGGCTAACTCACTTGGAGATTATTAAAAAAACGGGATAAATAGTAGGAGCGGCAGTAGAGTAGAATCCGTCAGGCAGTACGTCCGGATCGGCGTTGGACACGATGGTGCTATCTCTCTCTTTTACTGTTCCCTCTCTCTCTCACTCGGCGTACGTCAGTGACAATTCTGGCAGCAGTTCCCTAAGCCTTCCCTCGCTTATGTTGTGTTAAATAAAGATTTCTGCTCATTGTCAATCGGCGTTTTGACTCTTTTACTCTTTGATGCACGATGCACCCAACATCCATGCAGGTTATTTGTTCTCTCCAATGAATGACACCCCTACAGCAATATGGATTTGGTCACCAATTCACATGCGTCAGCGTCTCCGCGAAAACGATCGGCAAAATGCAGAGGCAGCGGAGATGGCTACGGAAGGCACTCACTAAGTGCACAGCATGTGCAGCGTATGCAGAGGAGCTATGGTACGTACGTACACGATTGGTCTCATACATTGTGTTTAAGATATATTCAGTAAGTTTGAGATGAATCATTATCACCCCTTGTGTTGTTAACATCATTTTGTTTTGTTTAAGATATATTCTGTAATTTGAGATGTGTCATTATCATTTCTTATGTTGTTCTGACTATTGATCACATTCTTTCGTAATGTTGCCATTTTCTGAAATTAATGAACTTGTTACTGGCAGAATAGGACTGCTATCTATATAAGGAATATTGCATTGCTGATTATTGTACCATAGATAAGCTGCATGAAACCCACCTGAGACCTGAGTAGGAGGAGAAGCGCCCTCACAGGAAACAGAAAGTGGGCACTCAGACATTCGGATCAGGTGCTTCTGTGTGTCGCTTGTGCAACGCATATTCTAATTTAATGTTGCCCGAACCAATCATGAGAGGGGCTACAGAAAGAAAAAAACTATAAAAAAGATTAAGCTGCTAAGACTATTTTCCAAGACAAATAGAGTCATACATACAGATAAGCTTAATATCCTACGACAACTATGGTTTGTGAATAACTTCACTATAAAAATGCATTTTTTTTCAGACGTCAGAAATTAAGGTAAGCATTGGATATAGACTGGGGCTAGTATATATTTAATACACATGCAACGTAAAGGGTTACGCAATAGAAATACATTAAAAAAATAAGAAGGAACTTTCAGTGACATTAAGTGGTATTATCATTTATCTTACAATAGAAACGTGTCCATCCGACTGTCCCACTTACAAACTTTTAAAGAATAACAGCCAAGTTGCCACCATGGTTAAGCACCCGTGACTATAGTAGAACGATATTATCCAATGATGCATTTTACACACGCATTCATTAAATCAATTTCCGCTGAGAAATGCTCATATCCTCGAGAACTTTAAAAAGATTCGGATTTAAACTGGCCAATCATATTATATAAAGACAGCTACAGCATACATCTTTAAAATCGTCTCGACAAGTAATTATCTTTGATTGATGGCTGGAAGATTGAACAAAAACAAAAAAGCTAACAATAAGGCTAATTCTCTTCTACTCTGCATTTAAATTGATAACTGCGTTTGGTTTCTTTATTTTGATGATGTGTCACAAAATACAACATTGTCATGTAATTTCTATGTTTAATTTATACGCCAGGACTTCATCTCTGATTGTCTTATAATGAAGTTTGGACAAACAATTTCAGGAAGTGTGACGAAACTATTGTGTATGTATATGTAGATTCGGTGAGGGTAGCTACGGCATATTGAGCGAAGAATCTGTTTTAATAATGAAGCGATGAAGGTGTCTATCCGCTGTGTTCTCTTCAACGCCTGAATACACTGGGAAATATATCTATCTATCTGTCTGTCTATATAACAATCTCTCTCTCCCTCCCGCTCTCTCTATTTTCATATATATCTATCTAGATATTTTAATTTAGTACGGCACAAGCACTAATGGCAGATTTTTTCGCACAACTTTTCAAAGCAGAATGGGGCTCAGGCCCTGAAAATCAGCATTTAACATGCTTGGTTTATCAGGGCACGAACACCGAGGCAGTGCGCATCTCCTTGCCCTTATGCATATTTCTGTGAAGTAATGCTGAATAAAAACAGAACTTTATGTATAATGACAAATAAAAATAAGTAATCCTTAGCAGAAATACGGTACTTGGTATTCCCTGGTACTAACCGGGCTCGACGTTAATGATCTTACGAGAGCCGATGGGTCCAACACGATGTTATACCAGGTGCCGTAAGCCGGGGATCATGTAGCGACACCCACCTCCTACCAAGACGTCATAGGCCTGTGTGGCAGGGTAAGGTCCATGATCCCCCCATGTCTCATGACCTGGGGATTAGCAATGTCCAAAATGAATTATCCAACCAAGGAGAGAAGCCTGGGACAGCAGAAGATCCCGACTTCGAAAGGTGTCTCAGCAAAACGTGAGTGGCATCCGTAAGGGCGCACCAAGATGCATTGAACGGTGGTGACCAGCAACCTTGGAAAAAGATAGGCGCCCTACTAAGTATCATCCCATAGTCAGACAGAGTAGATAACTACGGTGTCATCCTATTTCGAAATATATGGAACCTGAAGAACAGAAGGAGACATATACATCTCTACAGATTAATCTATATTAATGCTTAAAATCCGGTCCATCTTTAGAATTAGCAATCAATCTTTTAATTTAACAGGTATGGTTAGTCACTCAACAGAAACCATCACGAGAACAACGTATTTTGGCAGCATGTCGTGTTGGGGGTGATCAATTAAAAATTGGAAAAAGAGGTGATCGATGTATAAGTTACTTCTTTTACTTTTTGTTGTGGGTTTGATCATTAAAAAAGTGCGAATTTTCCAAAAACAAGCATGAATGCTGCCGGACGTAAACTGAGGGACCAATTTAGCATGAACTTACATTGCGAATTGAACCCCTACTAGAAACCTATTTAAGGGGGGGGGGGGTTAAAACATAATTTTATTCATGACATAATGAGGAGTATATCTTTGAAATTGTCAGCCCTCTAGCTCCATTGGTGCGGCCTCTACGCGTGATACATGCATAGTCAGTCAGACCAACTTACAAACTGAATAAACTTGTTGACAGTTTTGGTGACAGTTTTGGTTGACAGTTTCTTATACAGTTTCTATATTCGTAGAAACGTTTATTCATTCAAGTCATGTAAGAAGATTCCTGATAATTTCATCTCAATGAATATTGGTTATTTATTCCATCAGATGACAGATAATCAATCTTTAATCAAGACAGCTCAAGATTCTACCATTAAATACTTCAATTTGCCGTGTGTAGTTTATTTTATTTTATTTTCATTCGGAACCATTTACTGATATTGGATTCTATAATAAGACAGCCTAATATTATCATATATCAAAATGTCTAGCACCTGTAAATCAAAAAGTCCTGATATATGATTAGACGAAAATATAGAGAAAACAGTGTTTGAAAATTGCTAAAGTAATTCATAGTCTCTTTGAAAAAATTCAATTCCATCACCCATCAGCAACGTTACTGAGGTTGTCTAAACAAGACATTCTCAAAGGGGGCGAAGGTTGAGCGGAAGTGGGTGATAGATTGTCACATTCAAATGGATTTTTCTTTTTTTTAAATAGCAACCTTCCGTTTTATGACGGCAAAACCAACAAATAAAACAGCTAGTCCCATTTGCTGAGTATTATTATTATTATTATTAGTAGTAGTAGTAGTAGTAGTAGTAATAGTAGTAGTATAGTAGTATTATGATGATGATGATGATGATGATGATGATGATGATGATAATGATGTGGTATTTATAACGATAGTGCTCAATATTAGTTAAAATAGAGCTAACATAACAATATTATGGTATATCCACGACAAATTTGTTTCTCACTTATTAGTGAATCTACAGGTGTAGACTGATCTTAAAGATTTATACTAGATCTTATTTATATACCCCGATCTATTATTCCGTTAAGATATTGTACCAAATACCATATACGAAATAATAGATCGGGGTATATAAATAAGACAAAGTATAAATCCTTCTCCACCTGAAGGTTCACTAATAAATGAGAAACAAATGTGTCGTGGATATATGTAGCTTTAAACACTAAAGATGTTGGTGAAAAAAGAATGTTTTCGCTTTTAATATAGAAGGTTCATATTTATATAAGCTTATATTTAAATAAGTCTTACAGACTTAAAGCATAAAGATGTTACTACGTAAATGTTTTAAATTAAAGATATTAACTACAGAAATGTGTTTACATTATGTTTATTCGTTTATTTCATTGCTTGTCATGTAAGTCAATTATTCATTAATGACTGTTAATGAGAGATGTTCAGAGGGGTGAATGGGTTACACAGAATTAGAGCTTATAGTACTATAAGTAACATTGTCTGGTGGGAATAATCAGTTGTTTGCCATTGAATTGTTTCAGTGAAATTTAAAAACAAAACCTTCATTCTACCATGGTTCCCCAGCAGTGCTGATCAAAACACACACACACACACACACACACACACACACACATACACACACACACACACGCACATACACACAAATATATATATATATATATACATGATAGACGTATAAATATTTCAAAGTATAACTCCGTAGATCGGATGTATGTAGTGACGATATCCGTAAGAAGTGCTCAATGCCTGTATAAAGAAAGCATGCGAAGCGATATGGGACTAATCCTCACAAATAGCATGCCAACTGTTGAGAAGTGACTTATGATTATGACACATTCTAGAAGACTCCCAAGGATCGCCGACTATGCTACAAATGCCATATGAATGAAATGTATGTTCGTAACGCCAACAGTATTCGTATGTACATATTAAGTTGCCAATATTCTGAAAAATGCCCAAAGCTCAGCAATAGAAATCTGTCACGGAGGTATAGAATGAATTAAGACTATCTTTAAAAAAAAGATGTATACCCCGAAGCGAACCCCACCTAAAGGTCTGCCGATGTATTGCCAATTATAAGTAACTAGTTAATGTACACGTTTCCCCCGCTATCCAAAAATACAGTGTTCATATGAAAGACTTCCGTAAGGCGTAAAGCAAACAAGCAATTACAATTAATTCATATGGGAAAATGTTTTGGGCGTTCCTAGAACCAAAAGGTGGTGATGCTGGTATATCAAGCTGAGTCATTGGATGTCGTGGGCGCTGCAGGAGACTGGGATGTAGAAGAGAAAAGAAGAGGGTGTGCACTGCCTCTATAATTGCCCGCTACAAAACAAAAGCTGAACGCTATTTTCGCTTTTCACCTTCCGGCTTGACAGGCCTGTCGAAGCTTCTTCAATGGTCACCCATCTAGGTACTGGCCAGGCTCAACGTTGCTTAACTTCTGTGATCTTACGAGAAGTGGTGTATCTAACGTGATTTGGGCGTAACCCCTCAGCATCGGTTAGAGGTTTCTCAATCCTAGTCCTTGTGCTGAGTGTTTTGCAAAGAATCCTTGAGTACCATTATTTAGAATGTAGCTACCGAACCAGGTGAACAATCTCTCACTGAACCACATTGTGTCGTGACATTACCTTACCTGTTATCCCTGTAAGGCTTCACCAATAGACATCATTCATATTAGCACTATAGATATATTGTATTTTTCTGTTGCGCTGTCATGTTGTTTTGAATGGATTCCCAACCTGCGGTAAATTTACCCCCGGGGGTAAACTTTGACTATACATTTATTCATTCTGGATTTGTACATACCTTCTTTTTAAAATTATAATTTAATAAATTACATTGTCATATGCTATTACTATTGTTATTTGAACTTATAATATAATGCTAAAAACAATATTTTAAAATGTCCCCTTTGTCAGTTGCTTTATTATGTTAGAAGTGTAAACAGAGGTGGGTGTAAATTTACTTTCGAAAAGTTGCTAGGAGTAAACGGGACAAAAAGGTTGGGAAGCCCTGGTTTATACAGTAGTATGAAACGTAAAGATTTTTAATTACTTAAATACATCTCATCTTACTCTCATTTTACTGTGCGTTTCATAAAGAACACAACCCTAAGAATAAGAGAGTAGTAGTATGTTAAACATTGGCAACATTACACTCAGAGAAAACTGTATTTAGCAGTTGAAATGATTGCATCATGCGCTAGTCTTATTCGACCATCCATTCCTTGGTGGTGTGTCATGTTCTTTTCCAAAGTAATGACACGTTTATGTAATGAAATGGGTACGAACCAGGTTAAAGAAAATCACATTCAACATCTACTGTACAGTTAAGATGTATGTGTAAGTATCCTCTTTTTGTGTATCTGTAGGAATAGTTTTTTTAATTTAAAAGTTCTCAAAAAGACGCTTTCATCCGTTTGTATTCACACACATACATACACACACACACACACACATAAACA
>VCCN01007264.1:3653882-3671519 GCA_006491835.1 Architeuthis dux
GTATTGGTATTAAAAAGTGGTGATACGATCTAATCAAATAAAAGAAGAAAAAACCAGAATATGAAACCAGCCAATGAATTGAGTCCTGACAACGTTAAGAGAAGCAAAGTAAGTAAATGAAAAAAAAAAAGAAAGGAAATATAAGTAAAACATATTACTGATGAGTTGGCCAATAGTTACGGTCATTTAAAAGTTAAAAAAACTTGACTGCTTATAGTATCTACTTTTTTCTGTATGTCTTTCTATCCTTTTCCCCTTATCTGCTGCGTACAATCGATCTCCAGGAAAACTTTCGATTTTTTATTTCTTTTAGAGCCAGCAGGAACCGGCTATAAAACTGACTGCAACAAGATACACAGACAAGAATAAGATAACAAAAATATATTCAAAAGATACTTAAACAAAACAACCAAGAAAAAGAAAATTAATAATGATAATACAAAGTGTTCTTTGCATAAATGTACCCGGACCTTGTCAGACATTAACACTATAAATAACCTTTCGTTTCTAACTCTGCTGTTTGTAGACAACGGGACATTTTTATCTGAACTGCTTCTCGTCATTTTATATTCTTTTTAGTTTTCTACATTCTCGTCGCAAATCTGTCCCACTTATCAACATCAATGTTTCTTCTTACATGTTCCACCCGTGTTCCTCGCGTTCTCCTTATCTAAATAAGAGCAAAAGAAAATGACTAGAGCTTTCACACTTGTATAAAGAAAGTTTCTCTTCACTTTTGACCCTTAAAAATATATAAAACGACTGATAATGTTTGTAAGTACCCACCCACTAAACATTGGTTAAACATTCTCGCAGCTCAACCAAAATTCGTATGCATGATCAGTGGACCTATATATATAATTTGGACTATTTTATTTTTCAGAAAAAGATGTTCTTAAGGGTTTTAGAGGTTATGTGCGTGTTGGGGTTCTATTTACATGTAACTATAAGAAGAAACTGTCGCATTTCGCTTACTACCCAGGATCGGAAATCGCGTTGCACGGTGTTATCTATTTATATGAAATAACTGTTTTTTCTGACTGCCCCCCACCGCTTAAACAGTGGTTAAACATTAGCGTAGCTCAACCACATTTGGTATGCATAATTGATGGACCTGCGGAAAGAGTGTGGACTATCTGGCTTTTTCATTTAAGAGATTTTTCTTTTTTAGAGATTGTCCTATTTACATGTAACTACAATGCAAATCTGCTGTTCAATATACATATATAGCTCATATTATTCTCAACCAAATTTGGCACCAATTTTGAATACATAATGGTTGAGAAGAGAACAGATGGAAATATAGTGTTTCTTGATGCACCATGTGGCACAAGGAAGACTTTCCTTATAAATCTTATACTCTCAAATATTCGATCATCTGGAAGAATTGTTTTGGCCACAGCTAGGGTGATGTTCAGCTAGTAAATATATAAACTGAGAAGATATGTATATGTATATATGTATATAGAACGGAAAGTAAGGGTCCAGTTTAGCATTATAGTTACATTGTAAATAGAATACACATTCTAAATCCTTTAATCTTTTCTCTCGAATATATTTACTTTTAAACCTCCCCCTTGTTCATTGAGTATACATACCAAATGTGGGTGGACTGCGTGTCTAGGTGGTTTCTATAGAATAATAAGACGGTGTGACACTTCTCACTTATATATACAGATGTCTAAATGTCTGAATCTGTTTATATGATTTAAACCTCGCTACATGGTAACACTTAAAATGCCATGACTTAAAGAATGCACAAATAGTTGGGGTGATTTCAAATGGAAAATAATATCATGGGGTCTGCATACGCGCTCACCCCGATCAGTGACACAATGGACCACATTATTGTCTAGTTTTCCTCTTTGTCTGTGTATATTCTCTGCATATACAGTGTTGTATAATGCCGGTATTTCTTCTGCCGCCGATGTGAGAGAATGAGACGTCTGGTCGTTGGTTTGTACATTTACGGGGCCGAACGCGGGGTCTGCAGAGGGAAATAAAACAGTCTGTCCATACCGGAGAAAGGGCTCTCCCACGTGGTTGGATTTAAAGCACAATGCTATTCATTATTTTCAATTAGAAATATGGGTTGGTTTCATTCCCGTTGATAGATAAATGAAAAAAAGCAAGTTTTTGTTGTTTCTATCCTTCTAAAATCTTGTTCAGTATGTTTTAAGGAGATTAAAGAAGTGAACTTACTTTGCTATATGTGTAGGAGAACGTGGGGGTTTACTAACCACCATTACTTTCACGGCCACCACGAGGGAAATAGAGAGGGATAGGTCTAGAGAGACATCTCAGGGTGAGTTCAAAAGAGGCAGAGAGATAGTAGTCTCTGGCAGGGTCGCCATGAGGGAAAGTTTGTTGAGGGTTAGAGAGAGAGAGACGATCGGTTTTCCTCCGCGGGCTGCGGACTGCGATGATGATGATGGTCGCTGTTTGTCCGATCTGCCGCTGATGTCTCTCTGTCCGGTTCTGTCGCTGAAGCCAGGTTTCGCTGTGGAGGGAAATTCATTTTTTTGGGGACACAATTTAAAACACGACAAAATCTACGTATTTCCAGATTTTACGAGACTTTATTTTCGTACCACGCAGGTCAATTTCTGGGCTGCGGATTTTGGCAAGGTACGGAAACTCTGTTGTATGTCGTGGTATCTAAAAGGGGTCGGTCATTTTTTCCAGGACTGCTACTACTGGCACCGCCGCTGCCGGGCCGTCAGGCAGGGTATATCGACCCCCACTGGCTCCGGGCCTCCAAATAATTCTACTGCTACTGATCTGGCCTTTATACACCTAGATCTTAACTCCTCCCACTTTTCAAATCCCCAACGGTTTTTCGGTAACCTGATACCCCTCTTAGTCACGCAGGCAGCTCGACACAGATTCCAAATCTGACCACGTTCCTATGGTCACTGGTAATCTGATCCTGTCTATTTCGCTACATATGGAAGAGTTACCAAACTAGTAAGTTAATTTTGACCCCCCCCCACTGGCTCATAATAGATAATGGCCCCTGCAATCTCAGAAAATAAAATCAGATTGTGTGCTTGTTCAAATAATTATGAGCAATACTTTTATTATGTATAAATTATTATTGATACAAAAATATTGCTCATAATTATTTGAACAAACACACAATCTGGTTCTTCTTGCGTAATTTTCCTAATTTTTCTCAAAACCAGGCGATTAGAAGCAAAATGGTTGGTTGTTCAAATACTTATGACAGGTACTATATATTTGTATATTTTAGCTTGTCTGTTTGTATTCTTTTCTGCTATGGTTCTCTCTCTTCGTCTTTTTCATTCTCATTAGATATACATATCTACGCATATACGTACGTTGTAGGATGAATCAATAAGTCCGTTGCCTGGTACGTAGTCATTAGCTAATTCTGATCTGAAATTCACATTGCATAATGTTCGATCTATGTGATCAATAGTCACCACTGGATCAAGTGCATTGACAAAAAGAGAAGTAATGTTGAAACATAAATATTTGTTGTGAAAAAAAAATTTGTTCACCTATACCGACTTAGTGATGCATCTACGTACGTGCTCCTCCCCCTAAAGTATCCAGCCATTCTGAATGTCTTGAGAACCGGTTTTGCAACATTGATATAATTTAGCAACCAAACAGAGGGGACATTACTGCACATGCATATACATGTACTCTATGGGATTACTTAGTTGACAGTAACACGCCATCGAGTGAGCGTGTGTAATATATGACCATCACATTCACAATGATCGAGCGAGTCATTCTTCACGTCTCGTGTAATGTTTCTGTCAGCACATGGCGTCAGCCAGATTTGTCAACAGCACATACGGTTTGTATTTGGCTCCCTGTGGTTTCTAGCTTTTCCCAAAGAGATTTCAAACCGTTGACGAGATATAGGAGAACGCGACAACGCAGCTGGTGGCAATCCCAGTGGAAGACCTTGTAGACTGTTTTGAAAATTAGAGGGCAAGCTGGGATAAGCGCGCGCGCACACACACACACACACACATGTTTGCTATGTGGATGTAAGGTAATCTGAAAGAATAGTAGAGGTAATTTGACAATGTGGAAATAATAGAATGAGAAAAGCATGTTACGTCTCAAATATATGTATTATCATAAAAAATAAGTATTGATGCATTTCGCCGAGTTTCATTCGGCGTCTTCAGAAACTCTTTTGCAGTGCGGAAAACTCGTGTGTGCAGTCCGATTATTCACATGTTTGTGTGAAATGTGTACTGGGCCCGGGAAAAAATATGTATATACATATAAAAATAAATATATATAGCACGCGTGACATGTGTGAGGGAGTGTTTGCGTGTATGCATGCGTGTGTATAATTACATAAAGATATACATTTACTTCTATATACCAATATTCTTTCATGTCATTCGGAGTAGTATGTTTATGTTTGATTTTTATTACACCATTTAGAGAGAAAACATAAGCCAGCATATGTGTTTAATCCATGCCGATATGTATTCCCTTTGAATTGATGATCTTACAACTAGGGGTCAAATGTCCGTACATCTGAAGTGAGAGGTTATAAAAATGTATTGCAATAAAACAA
Source organism: Architeuthis dux (assembly GCA_006491835.1). NCBI lineage: Eukaryota > Metazoa > Mollusca > Cephalopoda > Oegopsida > Architeuthidae > Architeuthis > Architeuthis dux. The sequence continues at coordinate 3,658,453 of VCCN01007264.1, forward strand.
AAAATGATGAACCAAAGAGACCCACTGAAATAATCAAAAAGACGCAGAATTTCTGACAACATTAACCCATTAACTGCAGAAGGTGGCAAATCTGATAGTTATCTTTTGCAAGATAAAAGCCCTTGTCCATTGGATAACAAAATGCAAGATAATCCCTTTCAATATGAAAACACTGACTCACTGATAAAACTGAGATTTTATCAATCACAATAAAACGGACAATTTCTTGAGTTAGCCGGAAATTACCGTCATTCGAAGATAATGGGTTAATATTTTTTCTTACATATTGCATTAAAGATTGTCTGTTTTGTTCTCGTATAATTTCCCTTTTTTTAAATGTTATTGAATTTGAAATTCTGCTTTGTTTCACTTTCAATTTTCACTGCGATTGCCACAGATGTATATCATTATCTAAATAATATTAAAGTCTGATTCAGTTTATCAGTATGTGATCTATAACATTACATTTCCTGATATAACTGTATATTAAATAGTGAAAAGTAATCGCATCTTTTTTAACTATGAATATCATTATTTGTTTTTTATTAAAAATTAGTTAAGAAGAATAATTCACGGATATAAAAATAGACCGACGTAAAGCAAAAAATTAATTACCAATAATTTATTTGATACATTTTGAGCGTTCCCCGACCCCAAAAATGGCGATGGTGATTACGTCAGGCTGATTCATTGGAGGTTGGGTGGTGGTAAGTACAGTAGATTGGGGAGTAGAAAAGATGAGAAGAAAGTGTGTGCTGCCTCTATAATGCCTCGTTGCAAAACAAAAGCTGAACATTAGGTTCGCTATACCACCTTCTTTCGAAAAATGAAGTCCTTCGCTTCAAATTGTGGGTAGGAGATATCTTTTTATCAGCAATATGGTTACATTCATGTGGAAGAGTCTATGGTTACAAATAGAGAGCCAAGAAAATCCCACTGTTTATCATATAAGTAGATACAAATGCAAAATGAGAATGTTGTTTTAATAATACTAAAGTAAAGATATTTTCTATAGTTTGGAGAAGAGTCATTAACATTCAAATGATTAACACGCACGTTTCGGTGGATCTATTCTTCGGGATTCTTCAGGTGTAATGTCCTAATGTGATGGGTAAGAAAAAGGTGGTAACCTTTATAACGTAGGATTCGGGGCTTTCCTTGTCCTTGTCTTGTCGTCTTTGGGTCTGTTGAACAGCGGAAGCCACATCGGGGTGAACTCCGCACTTGTCTGACTAATACATTCAGTCGATATGTTGATATTCGGACACTACACCTGAAGAAGGCCGAATAATGGGTCAGCCGAAACGTCGTGCTAACAACACAAACAAGAGTAAGGAGTTCAATCGACCGAAGAACTATTTGAATACAAGTCATTTTCGATTTGTGCTATGGTAGGGTACGAAATAGAAAGGTTGTGGCTTCCTTTGTTCCTAATTTGCTGATAACCATTTCGGAATCTTTGCCAAAGGACGTTAAAGATGACCTTCAGACGAAAATTCAAAGTCACCCGTATCGAAGAGTGAAATAAATACGTTCAAAAAACGATATCATATAAGGAGGTGCTCTGTAATTATCGCTTTGGGCAGAGACGGGTTCTAGATGTAATCAGCTTAAAATATGGACTTGGAAAATACGTATATAATTTACTTATAATGATATCAATGATAACCACAAAATACTATTCAGCTATTAGAAACGCTGAGCCGCTGACTTAGCTATTAATTCTAATAGATTGTGGAGAGATATTGGAGATCAGATTTAGAGCTGCAGGAACTCAAAATGAAAATTGTAAACGAAGGATGTTATAATATAAGTAGATACAAAGGGAAAACAAGAATGTTGTTTTAATAATACTGAAGTAATTTTCTATTTGTGATATCGTAGTGTACACAATATACATTAAGATGCAATAAGATATTTAAAATAAACCATACATTGTTACAAAAGCGTATGTATTATTACAAAAATATACCATGAGGCAATTACGAAAAGTTATGGTGTTGAGAATTTGGATTTGTAATCTAAAACTGAGTTTGCATTTTTGAAACAGTATTATATTCTGTGGAGAGGTTGATACTGAATAATAATGGTGTGTTTCATCAATAATAAAAAATACTTGTTATAATCATACGTAAATGGAGGATATGTAACTTCATATATTTTATCAATCAATAAAAGTTGCGTCTTCCTTTGTTTCTAATTTGTTGATAAACATTTCGGAATATTCGCCCTAGGGACTGAAAGATGGCCTTCAGACGAACATTCAAAGTCCTACATATCGAAAAGTGAGAGAAATACTTTCAAAATACGATATCATATCGGTTTTAGCTGTGATCAGCTTAAAATATTGTCTTAAAAATATGTATATAATTAACTTATAATAATAAGCAAAGAATAATATTCAGCTATGGAAAATGAAAAAATACATGTGTTTACCTTTGCCAACGTATTCATTCGTGTATGTCTGTTTGTCCACACGATATCGCCCAAAGATATGCATGCATTTCAATTAGATTTTGTGGAAGGGCGTGCCATGGGCAACGAAAGGCGTGATTACATTTGGGATTGATCTAGGAATCTGATTCCGATTGATATATATGTTTTATTATTCTGCAGTAAAACAGGTAAAAAAGGACCAATTAATTAACAGGCTGAATTTAAATTCCAAGATAAGTAACTCAATATTTGTAAATTCAAATTCTATCCCTTGTTTTTTAATACTTAATTTCCCTTCAGTTTTCAGTTATTTTACGGTTCTGGCTGAGGTTACGAACTCTCTGAGCGCCTCCTAATTTTAACGATGTACTCATATGAAGTAATTATTTTCATTATATTTTACTTCCAACATATCTATGTATTATTAGTGAAAAACGACAGTATCCCTGATTTTAAAGAGTTATTTCACATAACTATCCCTTGTAATAGAATGCATTGGTGTTGTTTTTTGTATCAATTGTTCAATTTTATTATCTTAAATTTGATGTTATATGGCGCTTCTCACAAACGATGCAACATAATTATTTGCAGACTTTATTTTAGTTTACACTAATACATTGGAATCTAATTTGGAATTTAGCATAGTTAATAGTTTCCCGTATATTTTAATCTCTAAAATGTTCTTTCTCTTCGTAATTAAATCGATATTACATATATACATAGAATAGTTATTGAATAGATGGGTCAAAGAGGATAGTGCATTAGTTACCGTATTTGCCGGCTGGTAAAATATATTTTTTGTAAAACTCAACGTTCGCAATATTTCCGATTCTTGTAGGGATTCACTGTTCATTTTCGAATTGAGTCATAACTAATTTCTTCTGCGTTATCTGCGTTTGTCATGGAACTGTTGGGGGGATTTAAAAACAAAACAGTCATTCCACCATGATCCCCCCAGCAGTTGGGGCGGTGGTAAGTACAGGAGATTGGGGAGTAGAAATGATAGGAATAGAGTGTGTGCTGTCTCTATAATGTCGGGCTGCAAAACAAGAGTTGAACTCTAATTTCGGTTTTCGCTTTCTTTAGAAAAATGAGAACGTGGCGTGAAGCGATCTTTAGAAAGGGGGGGGGGCAACCTGAATCTAAATTCTATTAGATGTTCTTTTAGAAAAGAAACTAAAACATTCGTTACAGTGGAAGAGTCCTTCGCTTCAAATTGTGGGTACGAGATATTTTTTATCAGCAGTATTGTTACCATCAAGTGGAAGAGTCCATGGTTACTGATAGAGAGCCAAGAAAATCACTCTGTTCAACATATAAGTAGATACATAAGTAAAACAAGAATGTTGTTTTAATAATACTAAAGTAAAGATATGTTCTATAGTGTTGAGAAGAGTCATTAGCATTCAAATAGTTCTTCGGACGATTGAACTCCTTGTTGTTTGTGTTGTTAACACGATGTTCCCCTCGATCCATTCTTCAGCCTTCTTCAGGTGTAATATCCGAATGTGATAGGGTAAAAAGTGTTGTTTTTTTAAATTTCACAGGAGGTAACCCTTATAACGTAGTGTAACGTTCTGATTGTGTTTAGTGTATTTGTTCGTTTTGTTGTTCTTTCTGATGTAGCTGTGTGAGATTAGAATGCGTTTGATTCGTAACCGTGTTTATGTGAAGACACGTGTTGATCAGGGCTGTGTTGAACTGAGCCTTCCCCGTTCCTACATCCGGTCCGCGCTTTCTGGGACCGGAAACGCAATGGGGGCTGTTGGGAACGTGCTTCGGCATGTTTATTGATTTAACATATCATATATAAACATTACACCACTCACCTTTTTTAAAATTTTAAATTGAATTAAATTTTAAATTTCTTTCCGATCATTTGCATAATTGATTATGTTTGTAAGTGTTCGTCTGTACTGATGCTTTATCAGTTGAGCGATCTTGGTGTGTTATTTTCTTGTTTTATTTCGTTTTGCATATTTACTTTTTTTTTCTTCTCGTGGCCAGTATTATGTGCGTTTTCTTTCGATCTTTTTACTCGTCGCCAAATGTAACGTTCTGGTTGTTTTGTGTGTTTGTTCGCTGTGTTGTTCTTTCTGTTGTAGCTGTCTGGGATTAGAATTCGTTTGATTCGTAACCGTGTTTAAGCGTGTAAAGGAAAGATGGAACCAAAGACACGTGTTGATCAGAGATATGCCTGCGTTGAACTGAGCCTTCCCCGTCCCTACTTCCGCTCTACGCTTTCTGGGACCGGGAACGGGATGGGGGTTGCTGGGAGCTTGCTTCGGCATGTTTATTGATTTAACATAACATATATATATATATATATATATATATATATAACATTACACGGATTCGGGTGTTTCCTTGTCCTTGTCTTGTCGGGTTTGGGCCTGTTGAGCAGCGGAAGCCACATCGGGTTGAACTCCGCACTTGTCTGACTAATACATGCAGACGACATGTAGATATTCGGATATTACACATGAAGAAGGCCGAATAACGAATCGGCCGAAACGTTGTGTTAACAACACAAACAACAAGAAGGTGTTCAATCGTCCGAATAATTATTTGAATAGATGTAATTTTCGATTTGTGATATCGCAGTGTACGCAATAGAAAAGTTGTGGCTTCTTTTCTTCCTAATTTGCTGATAAGCATTTCGGTGTTTTCGCCAAAGGACGTTAAAGATGACCTTCAGACGAAAATTCAAAGTCCTCCATATCGAAAAGTGAGAGAAATACTTTCAAAGGGCGATATCATATAAGAAGCTGATATGTCTGTATCGCTTTGAGCAAAGACGGGTTTTACCTGTGATCAGCTTAAAATATACGTATTTCTGAGACAATATTTTAAGCTGATCACAGGTAAAAGCCACATCGCGTTGAACTCCGCACTTGTCTGACTAACACATTCAGACGACATGTTGATATTCGGATATTACACCTGAAGAAGGCCAAATAACGGATCGGCCGAAACGTCGTGTTAATAACGCAAACGACAAGAAGGAGTTCAATCGTTCGAATAATTATTTGAATAGATGTAATTTTCGATGTGTGATATCGTAGTGTAAGCAATAGAAATGTTGTGGCTTCTTTTCTTCCTAATTTGCTGATAACCATTTCGGAATTTTCCCCAACGGACGTTAACGATGACCTTCAGACGAAAATGCAAAGTCCCCCATATCGAAGAGTGAGAGAAATACATTCAAAATGCGATATCATATAAGAAGGTGATATGTAATAATCGCTTTGATCAGAGACGAGTGTTAGCTTTAATCAGCTTAACATATTGACTTGGAAAATACGTTATATAATTTACTTATAATGACATCAGGGATAAGCACACAATACTATTCAGCCATTAGAAATATTGAACCGGTGACTTGCCTATTAAGTCTAATAGATTGTAGAGAAATATCGGATATCACACTTAGAGTTGCATGAACTCAAAATGAAAATTGAAAACGAAGGACGAGTGTTATTTAATTCTCATTCAGTTTTCACTGTCCATCATATCAGTAGATACAATGGTAAAAACAAGAATTTTGTTTTAATAATACTGAAGTAATTTTCGATTTGTGATATCGTAGTGTCCGCAATATAAATTAAGCTGCAATAACATATTTAAAATAAATAATACATTTTTATTAAAACTTATTTATTATTACAAACATATACCATAAGCCAATTACGAAAAGTTATGGTGTTGAGAAATTGGATTTGTAATATAGAGCTGAGTTTGCATTTTTGAAACAGTATTATATTCGGTGGAGCGGTTGAAACCTAATAATAATGGTTTTGTTCGTCAGTAATGAAACATACGTAAATGTGTTATAATCGCACATAATTGGATTATATATAACTTTATATATTTTATCATTCAATAAAAGTTGCGTCTTCCTTTGTTTCTAATTTGTTGATAAACATTTCGGAATGTTCGCCAAAGGACGTTAAACATGACCTTCAGACGAAAATTCAAATTCCTCCATATCGAAAAGTGTGAGAAATACTTTCAAAAGGCCATATCATATAAGAAGGTGATATGTCTGTATCGCTTTGAGCAGATACGGGTTTTAGCTGTGATCAGCTTAAAATATTGACTTGGAATATACAGATATACTTTACTTATAATGATAACCACACAATACTATTCAGCTATAGACTTTACCTTTGTCACCGTATTCATTCGTGTCTGGCTGTTTGTCCACACGATATCCAAAAGATATCAACGAATTTCAATTAAATTGCGTGTAAGGGTGGACCATTGGGGGATTGATCTAGGAATTTGTTTCCGATTGAGATATATATTGTTTTATTATTCTGCAGGAAAAGAGGTTAAACACGAATACTTAATAAAAAAAGGCTGAATTTAAATTCCAAGTGAAGTAACTCAATAGTTGTGAATTCAAATTCTCTCCCTTGTTTTTTAATACTTTATGTTCCTTCAGTTCTCAGTTATTTTACGGTTTTAGCAGAGGTAAGAGCTCTTTGAATGCCTTCTAGCTTTAAGGATGTACTAATATGAAGTAATTATTTTCTATTATATTTTACTTCCAACATATCTATTCATTCTTACTGAAAAGCGACATTATGCCTGACTTTAAAGAGTTATTTCACATAATTATCCCTCGTGAAAGAATGCATTGATCTTGATTTTTATCAATTGTTCAATTTTCTTATCTTAATTTGTACGTTATACGGCACTCCTCACGAACGAGGCAACATATTTATTCGCTGACTTTATTTTAGTTTACACTAATACATTGGAATCTAATTTTGAGATTTCGCAAAGTTAATAGTTTCCCGTATATTTTAATCTTTGAGAAGTTCTTTCTCATCGTAATTAAATCGTAAGACATACAAAACGAATTATATACATAGAATAGTTATTGAATAGATCGATCAGACAGGGTAGGGTATTAGTTATTGTATGTCTCGGATGGTGAGACACACTTTCTCACCTGAAAACTATTTGATAATAGTTCCAAAATGTGATAATTATCTGCGACAGAAGGGGAAATGACACCATAGAGTTGGAGTCTTGGAGTCGCTAGTACGTTAAGCTATTTAATCCTGAAATATTTTCCGAAAAATAACTAGTTATTTATAGGGTGCGTCTTACCAATTGTATCGTCTTATCAGCTGCGACATACGGTATGTACTGCTATCTGAAGAGTAAGCCTTCACTTAGAATCTATAGCAAAATAATTCTTCAAATATGGAACGAAAATAACCTAGTAGAAACATTGAGCCGGTGACTCACTTATTAAGTCTGTGAAATTGTGGAGAAAGATTGGATATTAGACTTAGTGCTGCAGGAACTCAAAATGAAAATTGAAAACGAAAGACGAATTGTAAAGATACTCTCTTTTTATGAAGGCTCATCAACCTTCAAAGAATTTTTCGGACGATTGAACCCCTTCTTGTTTATGCTTGTTAACACGACTTTTCAGCCACTTCATTCTACGTCCTTCTTCAGGTATACTCTCCAAATGTAATGGATGTAAGGATTTGTTTTTCTTTGAGATGGGAGGGTAAATATCGGTTTACTAGCATTGCATTTGGATAGTGCACCTGAAAAAGACAGTAGAATGGATCGGCCATGGGAACAGCATAAACAACAATAAGGTGTTGAATTGACCAAAAAAACTCTTTGAATTCTAATAACAGAATAGTCTGTTGATTCAGATTTCAGAAACGAGGAAGAAATAGGGTTTCATGAATTTCGAAGCTTCGGGTAAAACTCAACTTTTGCATTATTCCCGATTCTCGAAAGGATTCACTGTTGAGTCATATCAGATTTCTACTGTGTTAACTGAATTTTAAAAAAGACTATGTAACTAGGGAAATAAATGAAAAATACTTATCATAATAAACATCTACAACATGGTACCCACAACACACTTTACTGCGTCTCTCTCTCTCTGTAATATATATATATATATATATATATGAATGGCTTGGCTTGGCTTCGGGAGATTTTTTGGGATGGTTTTCCACAGCATTAGGACCATAGACGGCGGGGCCCTGTGTGCGGAGTAACCCTCTAGCCTGAGCAATACTCACAGTAGGAAAAGAGCAGAAACACGATGTAGGGATGGGATAGAAAGGTTTGCCGTAAGATGTGGCAGAGATTAGCACAGTCTAGGTCGGCATGGAAGGAGATGGGAAAGGCATTCGTCCAGCAGTGGACTCATGACGGCTTATTATCATAGTGTATTTTATGGATGCAAAACGTATCGAAATGACCTAGTTAGTTGATCAATTTCGGTCGTGTAATCCCCGTCCAGTGTTTACCAGTGTGACTAATGAAATCGTTTCCTCGTTTTTATCATCCGACCAATGAAAACCTACATTGACGTCATCGCTCCGAATATCAGTGACACATCTATCTTCTCCGAGTTAATAGTCAGTATTCAAACGAATAATTTGATACACAATCTATTTCCAAAGAAAGATTACTTTTATTTATACCTTTACAAAGTATTTGGCACAAGGCCGTAGGGGATTGGAGGAAAAGGGTGTTGGTCTTATTTATTTTATCTTACTCTTAACTAGATTCATTTGCGACCCATTAGTTCTACATTTCTCTTTCACAAGAATAATTCATTCTCCCTTTTCATACATATATTTACTTTAATACCGCGTTCATTATTTGGAGCTTACTCTACGTTCCCATAATCTATCTAGGGGTAGAAGTTCTACTGTTTTCCGGTAGTGGGGCTTCCACTCCAGAAAAAAGTAATACATTCCCTAACGTGGGGGGTATGGGTTAGTGATTTCGCGGGGTGCCTCAGGGGGGATGGATTCAGCATTCACTCATCTAGCTAAGAGGAATTTTGGTCTACCTTAACTAGCGATGGGTTCCAGAGGGAATGTGCCCCCTTTGCGACACACACTCTCTTTTTATCACATCTGATTTTCACTTTAAGTTGATGCTTGATGTATAAAATCAGATCCTGATGAGAAAAGGACTCATTCTCATAGACTCCCTTCAGACGCGTGTTCCACACTACCATTCTCGTCACGACCAGAAGCACGAAAAACACCACCCGTTTTATCCCAGACCACGAGGGCGACACATTGTTACACACGCGTCATCTGTGGGTATCTTTTGATCGGGTGCTATTCGAGCCATCAGCTCGCCGACATGATCCCACAGCTGGCAGACTTTGGTACAGTAGAAGAAAGCATGCGCAGCTGTTTCCTCTATACCGCTATCACATCTTTTGCAACCAGACATGTCTGCTAAGCCTGCTTTGAAAAGCATATCATTGAGTGCATTCTGGATAAGTCGCCAGGAGAGTGCGAGAGAAATAATGAGAACCGACAGTCTGTCCGCAACAGGGACACCGGCTGTCTCTGCTTTCGGTTCTGAGTCCTCTGAGCTTCCCCGACTCGGCCCTGATCTTTATGATGGGGTTTCGAACGCCCACGCTTGTGTTAGTTCCTGTTTTCACACACCTACGCATGTGCATTCTTCCTGTGGTCACCGGTGTCACTTCCACTTCTGCACAGATGTTGGCCTGGAAATGACCTCGTGGCAGTATATCATTACAACGCAGCAACATCTACTCTGGTCTCTGAGGTCACAAAGCAGGCGGGCCGCCTTACCCTGATCCCTCAGGTCATTCACAGTCATGCATGCAGATATTGAGGTACATTACTTACCGTTAGTGTCGCAAACGGGGTCGAACTGCTCTGGGGTGAGCACGCCGACGATGTGTCCTAGGCTGCTATGTCCGAGTTCGGTGGCCATTCTAGCCGCCGCAAGATCCTGCCGACGTCCGTAGGGTAAGTCATTTTTATCGACATATATACTGTGGGGTGAACGTAGATAGGGGGCATCCAGGAAATTCCTCGGGTCTTCAATATCTTTACCACGCGTGGTCTTTAACTGAAACAGGTTTTTGAGGGACTTTTTCCAGGACCTCTTTGTACATTCAGCACGTGTCTGGGTCCTCACTTCTTTTTTCTTACTCGCCTACCGCTGTCTTCCTGAGGGGTACGGGCTGATGTTTCTCCAGTGGAGGAAAGGGGATTGTGTCTGACTATGCGATGTTTTGCAAATTTGCTCCCCACTGAAAAAACATTTCACAAAAAAATATATTATTATTTTTCTTTTTTGTTATGTTTTGTTGGACTTTTTTTTAAAGGGGTGACTCATTTTTTCTTGTATATTCTTTTCTGAAGAATTTGTTTTTTCAGTGGGGGCAGGAGTTTTTCTTTTTGTGCATTTTTGATTGGACTTATTTTTTCCAGGAGAGAATCATTTTTTCATGCACATTTTGTTTTTTGGGGCTTGTTTTTCCTGGAGGGGGTGTCTTTTTTTATACACTGGGCTTGGGGGTTCAAAAGAGATGTTAAAAAGCCCCTCCGTAAATTCCATATTTTGATTTTCTATTTTGAAAAATTGTCTCTCCACTAGTGTCTGCCGACTGCGAGAGTCTGATTACTGTCTTGCCGGTTATTATTAGCAAGGCGTGCCATTGTTTTGTGGACGAGGAGGGGAACCCATTACTAGCGAGCAAGCGTGTACAAAATTAAGCAAGACATTCTTTTCAAAAAATAAACACACAAACAACACGAAAGTTTTTTTTAAAATGTACTTATCTTTTCATAAAAAGATACTCTCTAAGTTTTGTATCTATTGCACCGCATCAGAATCAACTCTTTATTATGGTTTAGACGAAACCAAACTACATTTTTATATGGGACAATTAACTATTAGTATTTAATGCAATCTACCATCAATATTCTCCAAACATTTGTTACCTTAGCATTCTGTATTCAATCTCCCATCACGCCCAAGCTAACGGTCAAACAGACGAAAATGAGCCATTTGTGTCCCCCGTACCTGGTCTTAGCCATCTCATGTCTTACCCATATAGAAATACGAGTAGCTGACTTTAGATTTTCACATATTTGCTTTGATATTCTAATTGAATAGTTCTATTTTATTACACTCACGTTACGATAATCTTGAATTTTAAAATGAAGTTTAAAAGGCTCAGCGTGCCTGGTCATTGCCTTATTAAACTGTCTAAATATGTTGTTATGTTCACCTCCTTGGTTAACCATTCTCATCACTAATGAAGCAACTCGAGGCAAGATATTGTTTAATCTGAGAGTTGCTAGCGCTATTCTTAGATACTCAGAGCGTATAGTCCCATAAATATATATGGTGTAACACCACCTTATCTTTGAGGCATGCGAACAATATGAAATGGGAAAGCATCATGTTTATCAAATAACTTATAGAAAAATACACCATCTTCGATTTTAATGTCCAAATCAATGAATGTAGCTTGCGTTCCACTATGTTCACATTTCAATTCAAGGTCTTTGGGGTAGCTTGAGCTGTAGAAATTAACGAATTCTCCTCTGTTATTTAGGCAACACATGTCAACAATAAAACGTGTATATACCTTCTTTATATTATTTCTAATTAATGACGACATACATATATATATATATTCGTATCTATGTAGATACACATTTTCCGAGGAAGGTGCAGAATCTAATCCCATAGGGATCCCTATATTTTGAAGCAGTAACTTATATCCTATTTGGAAGTAACTTTCACTCATAAGATGGCTAACTATCGCCTTAAGGGTAGAACGAGTGCACGAAAAGGATTTTGAGTTTGGAAAACCAATGTATTTAATATTACCTCCTGAAAATACTAGGTATATTGTGTTATTAATTACTTAATGAGATCATTATGAGGAATAGTTGTATAAAGTGTATTAACATCATACGTTGAAATAGATTTAGCTCTTTTACGTACGTTTATAATATCCAGTTTATATTTAACAGGTATGTTATTTACTACCCAGAGGAGATTTAAATTACTGTAAAAGTTACTTTTAATATGGAATCTATATATTTGATTGTGTATCATTATGAAAACCTTAGAAACAGCTTTGCTAAGAGGTTTAGTATTACGAAATCTGGAGGCTACAATTAAACGAGCTCGGGTTGTCTGTTTATGCATTTTTGGTATCCAGTACGTATTTGGTAGTTTACATATATTATCATCTACTTGTTGTCCTAATTACTTACATAGTTCGATGTTATTAATAAAAAGTAATATTGTCAGGTTCATATGTATATACTGTATACGTAGATGATGGTGATCCAATAATACCTAATTCCGAAAATAACCGTTGAATATAGTGGCTCTTACAAATAAAGGCTACATTATTTGCAATTTTTAAAAAATTAGTGTTTTATAATACTACATCCGATAATAATAAAGATTGATTTATAGCAAATCTATTTTAAAGTTTCTGGGATCTTTTAATAATTGAGGATTTCTAAAGACAGGACTAATTTTCTGGGTGTGTTTAAAGTATTTTAACCGTTGGATCTTGTGTATCTACACATCTAAGAACTTTTTCTTTCCATAGGTCCAACGCGGGTTCTGTTAATCGATAGTTATTGCTCATAGACAGAATAGAATTATCTAATGATTTTATAATTTCATTCACACATTTGCCATAATTTAAACATTTTGGCTATCTATAAATAAATATATCCCCCCTATCTATCTATCTATCTATCTCTCTCTCTCACCATCCCTCTTTCTCTATCTATCTATATATCTATATCTATCTATATATCTATATC
>VCCN01007264.1:3746137-3756944 GCA_006491835.1 Architeuthis dux
AAGGTTCAATATTTTGGAGTATTTGGACATATATATGTATTATGAGTGAATTGTTCTTTCTCACCAGTCACGCTTTCTTCGGTATGGACCAAATATTCTATTTCCCTCCACAGAATCCTCGCTCCAGAAAATGTACAACCCAACGACGAGACGTCTCATACCACGAGAAGCAATGCCGATTATACAACAAAGAGACCATTAGCATATCGCTAGTGAGGGCACGCTGTTCCCACGCGTTCGCACAGCTGGTTATATCAGATATATATTTAAATTTCTCCGATATTCAAGATTGTACCATGTCTGCACGTACAATAACATATTCAGACAGATTGTATAACCGCAAACTTACAAATGCGGAGTGCAGGCTCTAATGGAAAATGCCATTCGAAAGCCTACACTTACTCGAGACTTGATCACTCAAAACAGGTGATGATATTAAATTGCTCCGCGTCCTAGCAAACCGTAAGCCACAGATAGGGAGTCACTCAGAGAGTGCATACCTCTGCCAACACCATACGCTAACTAAAGATTGAATGAAAATCAGTTCGAAAATAGTTACAATGTAGAAGAGATAACAGTAGGAATTCCTAAATCTGACCCAAAGTTTAATAAGTTTTTCTTCAGGCCATGGCTTACTTTCGGCAAAATATCATTGAAATTCATTAAGATCTTGCGAAGGTTTTGTGTGGACATGTATATATGATGCAGGGGAGGTAACTGTAACATATCATGGATCTATTCCAAAGTTTAATCACTTCGTCCGTAGCTCATCGCCAGCCCTTCTATAACCTTTTATTAAAATTCATTGAGAACATTTGGAAATATGGTATGCTGTATACGTGCAGCTAAGATTCTGAGGGGGTAAAAGTATATGTATCCGCTCCAAAACCTAATCACTCTTTCCGTAACCCATTGCCCAACCTTCCACATAATTCCATTGGAATTCATTGATAGAGGTTTGGTATATTGTGCGGTGTGGACATCTAGCTGCAATGCAAGGGCGTTGGCTGCACATGGGTCTGCCCAACATTTCAATCACTTCTAACTTAGCTCATGACCCACTCTCCGTTGAATTTCATTGAGATCCATTCATTCTTTTAGAGAGATCGTGTAGACAGGCAGATGGACAGTGTAGACAGGCAGATGGACAGACGGACCCCAGTGAATAGACATACGTTTTCCAACTTCGCTGAGAGAAGTAAATAAATCAACATGAATTAACCAAGTTTACTCTCCTATAATAGAAAACACCAGTGTTTATTTTGTTTATTGTAAAATAGGTTCCCTATGTCAGCCGCACTGTTGGAGATGCCTCAGTCGCTGAGCAAAACACAGCGTTAAATGCAGTTTCACAGTGAAGCGGAAATTAGTCCGCATAAGTAAAAATTACACAGTGTAGCGTGTCTAAATGCGAAGCCCCAAGATGCAACGGTCGGTTCTTCTGCCTAGTGACTCGTGTCTAATACACCTTTACAGTATCATGACGTATATCTTTATTACTGATCCGCATAGAGGACGGTCTGAGTGATGATTCAGCTGATTGGAAGCGGACGATTTGTCTCGCTATCTGCTTGACGCAGTCACGCCGCCTTTGAACACACATTGTTAATGGACATATTTTGCGCCTACCAGAAATTATATGTCGACTTACTTGCATATGTCAGATAATGCCTATGCTGCTCTTCTCTCTTTATGTGTGTGTGTGTGTATGTGTGTGTATGTGTGTGTGTGTGTGTGTGTGCAGGTCTCTGTGTATAGGCATGTGTGTGTTTGTGTGTCTGTGTCAGTTGAGCCTACCCGTAATGCTATGTTTACGGATTTGTATATCTTAGAGAATGTCTATGATACTGTAGTGTAGTATGTGTGTGTATGCATGTCTGTGTGTGTGTGTGTGTAGGTATCTGCGTTTAGGTATGTGTGTATAGGTATGTGTGTATAGGTATTGTGTGTATGTGTCTGTGTCAGCGCCTGCTTAACGCCTACCATAAGTTATATTTACGAATTTGCATATTTCAGATAATGCCTACGATATTTTTGTATGTGTGTGTGTTTGGTGCGTGTGAGTGTGTGTGTGTGTTTTTTATGTGAGTGTGTGTGTGTTTGTTATGTGCGTATGCGTGCGTATGCGTGCGTCCGTGTGTGTGTGTGTGTGTGTGTGTGTGTGTGGCTTAATGGCAGAATGATAATATAAGTCATGTTCGTCTGCGTCTGTGCGTTTGTGGTGTCTGTGCGTGGGAACGTTTTCGCGAACATCTCTGTATTTATTGTTTCAACTAATCGTTGTGTAAATATGATATTTGAGATGCGACTAACACATCAAGTGAGTGATATACTAATGTATGCACAACAGACAAACCACATAGCTATGTTAGAGGCTTTGCAAATAATCGAATACACTGACGACAAATAATAAATAGATTACGTAGTAACTAATTTGTAGAGCAAGGATTGATTGTTTTGAAAATCTGATCAAACTCTGTGAAAACGCACTTTAAGTAGATAATTTATGAACATGAATTATATTATCATTCTACCATTAAGCCACATTCATAACAAGAATCAGGACCTTGGATATTATATAGGATGGAACAAAGGCCACTTCACATTTGAATAACCTGTTAAATAAAAAGTTAAATAAAATTCCCTATAAGATATATTTATTTTGGACCTTGGAAATTACTTTGAACTAATTGTGGAATATAATACCCTGCACATGCCTTTCATTTTCAGCTGTGAGGAGTTGAACCCTTTCTGGGCAGTGTTCCATCACAGGTTGTAATGTATCTGGCCACAACGCTTTAATTCCATGTTTTCTACGGTCTAGGGATTCGAAGTAGGAGACGATGAAATACCATCATTATGAATGCTTTTATTCAAGGCATATTCACCATCTCCATTTATAGATGTGTTATAATATCGACCTCCTACTCCCTATAGAAGTCATTTGAATGCAATCCTCATCCCTCGTATATTTGTATATAGGCATTCCATTTATTCAAAGCAATGTGTTGCTCTTTTGAGAAATAGCTTGATGCTTATCAAAAGAACACAAGCATGGAACAAACGGTTTTTTGGTGAAACAGGATTCACGAAACTGAATGCCTACTTGTGAAATCATCTAGATAGATGTATAATTAGACATTTTATAGCAGGGGTCTCAAACTCAAGGACACAAAAGGGCCATTACGTCTGGGGGAGAGGCACAGCGGGCCAAAAGTGAGATGAGGGGGGTATGATTTCCACCAGTTATAATGCTAATCTGCAATACGGCTGATAGGCTGCTATGTATGTATTCATCAAAATGAGTACGTATATGATAGTAAGTGGGATATGTGAATAAAGATAATATTTAAAAACTATTTGTTTACTGAATTCAGACTTATAAGTAAGGTTAAATAGAGTTCGAATTACCTTCATTTGGTCCCAACCAGTTCATGTTGAAGATGCGTAAATTAGCCAGTCTCAACACGGGTTGTAAATGTTCATCAGTTAGTCTTGAGCGCAACGCAGATTTATTTATTTTCATTGTCGAGGAAGACTGCTCACAAACGTATGTGCTTCCAAACATGGCCAGAATTTGCAAAGATGAGGCAAACAATTTGGGAAATCTCTCACTTGGAAGGAACTGGTAGAAATCAGGAACACCAGCCTCTGCATATTTCTGCTTCCGTATGGTATCGGACTGAAGCTCCTCCAACTCCATCTGAAATTCTTCAGAAACAGTATTAACATCCACAGTCAGTGGAGTAGCAAAAATCTTAAATGCCTTTCTAATGATAAAAGATTCTTGAAAACGCCGGTCAAACGCTGCATGCAGTTTTAAAAGTATATCTGCATATTCTTTCAAGCAATGTGGTTCAATCCTGCCTGCAAGCTGCTTTGCCTACAACAAATGTTTACACTTGAAAGACGTCACGCTGTCGTACACCATTGTTATAATCTGAGCACTGGAGCTTCAAGTTTAAAACGATAAGATGGTCCGTCAGATCGGTGAGGAATGCAAGACAAATATTGGATCACTTAACTCGGGAACCTCTTTTCCTTTTATTGCCAAGAACAAAACAATGTCTTCTCTCAAAGCAAAAGATCTCTTCAAAACATTCGCCCGACTGAGCCACCTCACTTAAGAATGGTACAGAAGCTCTCCATATTCATGGGGGATAGAAAAGAAATGAACTGCCGGTGGTTGAGAGCTCTTGCCCGTATAAAATTGATGGTTTTCACAAGCACATCCATAATGTTTTCCATCTGCAACCTTTTCCTACACGGTGCCTCTTGATGCAGAATGCAGTGGATAGCAGAGATGGACACACCAAGACTGTTCAGCCTTTCTTTAAGAAGGTCTACTAAACCCACCTTTTCATTGCAGGTGCACCGTCTGTTGCCACTGAGACGAGTATTATCTATTCTTCAGTGATATTGGAGTTTTTGTCAACTCCTCTGAAAAGACAGCACAGTAAGCAGTACATGTAATGCCTGTACTTTCATCAAGTGCGATAGAAAAAGTTTCAAAATCCTGAGCAGTAGTAGCCAATTGCTGGTATGAATTGCTTGATAAATCAGTGATACGGCTGGCAACAGTATAGGCGCCAAGCTAATGCTTTCAAACATTTTCCTTTTCTCGGGACAGAGGATTTCACTAGCTTTTAAAAGACAGTCTTTGATGAAATTACCTTCAGCGAATGGTAGTGATACTTTTCCGATCATTTCGCTGAGAACATAACTTACGGCTCTTTCACTTGTTTTGTTCAAGTTGAAAAACAGTTCTGCTTCGAAATAACTGTCTTAAAACGGTCTACCCTTTCTTCTCTTATCTTTCCAGCTAATGGGTTATACTGATCACTGTGTGTTGTTTCATAATGTCTCCTTATGTTATATTCTTTTCGTACGGCAATATTATGCAGACATATCAAGCATTGTATTTTATCCTTCACCTCTGTTACAAAATACAAATATGCCCACCTTTCTTGAAAACTCCGGTTCTCCTCGGCAATTCTCCTTTTCTTTGACATTGTCGATATGTTTCTTATTTCAACTATGTGGTTGACCAAAAGCACGTCCCTTTTCTTCGAAATTTCTGTTTATTTAACAATCCGCTCTCAAACATTTACTATGATTTTCTATGTGTGTGTGTTAGTTGTCTGTCACCTAAGATACACCCTCCACGCCAATATGAGTTGTCAAATCGATCCTTTCTCACGTTATGAAACAAACATTCCTCATGTTCTGTTGTGTGAGTTAGTTGTCTATCATCTCAGTCACCCCTCCACCACAAGATTTGAAACAAGCTGATATAATGATATGTGTATGAGCCACCATTTCAGATTTCACTAACGTTCTTATTAAGAATCATTTTTAAATGTTTATAAAATTGGATACATATTTCTACTTTTCGGTTTTGATCGTGAAGTGAAAGCAACAGAAATATTAAAGTACATTCTACCCTTCCCTGGAGGGAAACATGGTCAGACCCTGGTTGATCTTAACAGTGATTGACTGTCTGTTTGCATTAGGTTGGCAGGTCAAGCTTAATACTGCTGCTGCTGCAAATGTATGGACGGGGCAAGGGACAAATGACCAAGTTTTAGGAAAATATTGATCTCAAAAATGGTTCTGCCGCGGGCCATAGAAAAGTAGGTTGCGGGCCGCGTGTGTGAGACCCCTGTTTTATAGTGATGGGCTACTTCTGTGTAATTATGAAAGCTGCTTGTTTCTGCTTGATTTTAATAAAGTTAAATCCGTTGCTTATGAAGGTCATACTTAAGAGATTTGTGAACACATCTTTATTTTCGTGAAATGCTGATTCGTTGATTTTAATAAAAGACGTTTGATCAAGTAACTAGTTACTGCCACATCGCGTTGGACACACCGATTCTCGGAGGATCACCGAAGTTAACCAACGTCGAGCCTTGTCAGTACCTAGATGGGTGACCGTCTGGGAATGCCATGTGTTGTACGCAGCTGGGGGTAATATAGAGACCCTCCCGTGGTGATCCCATTAATCATCCAAAGGAGTTGACCAGTCTTTATACTACGCTCAATTACGCAAGCCAAAGTCCCCTCATCCACCCACCGGACCTATCTGAGTGCCCTGGCTGCGAGCGGTAAGAAATGAATGAATCAATGAATCAAGTAACTGCTGCCTGGATAGGCAGTGAACTTTAGCTTTTCACGATATTTTGTTCATTTCGCATAGCCAATCATTTGATCAGGGGGGGGGGTGATTTGATGAAGAATGAATCTCATATTAAAGATGACGATCTAAACGACTGTGATTTGTGGGGAAGATATTTTCAGAATTGATATTAATTATATATTAAGACGGTAATGCGAAAATTACTTATTATAGATATCTAACATGTTGTAAAAATAGATAGGTAACGGTTGTTATTTATATGTTGACATCATCAATCGTTTGACCCGCACGACCTACTCACATCTTTTGCTTTATATATTTAGCGCAAGTATTCCGGGTTGGACCTTAATTCTCTGTGTGCTTGTAACTGAGAGACATTGAGAAAACTAGCCAAATACCCGCCCTACGGACGTGTTATTCGACTGATTTTAAATCACATTGAAGTTGATTTCTTTTCAATATGAAATATAAATATTTTGTGACAATAAATATGCATATTCAAAAGTAAAATTCAAAATATAATTAGGTTCATGCATTTATTTTTGCAATATGAAATATTTTGAGAACATTAAAATACAGATTCATAAGTAAAGCCCAATATCAGTGCGACATAAATTATGTCGGCTAATCAATAAATTCAAAAATAAAATTGTCGAAAATGTTTTTGACGAAACGTTCGTTACCGTAGACTAAACGTCCATCTGCGAAACGCTTGGGCATAGTTTCACCACATATTAGCAGCCATCATAAATCAGCAACATACATCACATATCAGCAGCAGAGACCATCCAAATTCTAAAATACAGCAACCAAATTAAACACTACGGCAACCAACTTTTAAAATACATGATCAAATGAGGTAGAAGGACGCTGCGGGTAGTTGTGTTGCCTCAATAACTTGTAAAGATCCAGGGTATTACCTAAGTTTGAACGTCATCTACTATGTCAGTGATAGATAGATAGATAGATAGATAGATAGATAGATAGATAGAGTGATTGATTGCAACAAGTTTATTTTAACATACAGCTTTAAAATTGATGGAATGTGGACCAAAGACTTCACATGTTTGTACACAACATATCATATTTATTTAGAAAAAGTAAGATGAGTTGAGCTAGTGGAGCGATCTCATTGGCTGTCGTACTACCGAAGAGCAAAACCGCCAGTTTAATCCATAAGAACCCACAGTGACACCGGTGTCACATACATTTTAAAGGTTCTGGAAAGTACCTCATACAGCTTTATCCTTGATTTTAACTCATGAAGTGTACTAAGTAACATCTACTGATCATCCTGGTGCAGTCACGCCTATCAAGAGTTCCATTTCCTAAACGGGGCGTGCCTGGTTACCAGGTGGGATAGAAGTAACTAATTTTAAAAACCTTGTTTTTATAACAATTCTAATGCTTTAATAACATGTCCTATATTACATTTAACCTATTCTGACCACATTTCTTGAACAAATTGATATTAAAAAAGCTAGGAAAATATACGTCACTCCGAGCATTTAGCGTTAAAATACTCATGGAAAATGATTTACATTGCTACAACTTTATGAAAAGTTTCTAATGCATTCTATGATGTATAATCTGTTCTTTTCTGTTTTATAACCCCATAACTCTCCTTCAAGTAGAAATGTGTCTGGGTTCTTATGGGTTAAAAAGCCCGCCACTCTAAAAGCACTAAGACATTCAAAAAGTGAGGGCCTGTTTTTGATCAATTCAGGCCGAGTTATATGATTGGGAGGGTATGATGTTGAAAAACCCGAAACCCCCGATGACACTAGGCAAACAGCATCACCGAGGACTCATCCCGGTGCATCTAAAAGCTGTGTTTCGAATGTTCAATATTGTTTCAACAGTTTATTTGATTTTTTTTTGTTGTATTGATATTAATTATTGGACCAAAGTCTTTCAATTTTTAAGCTGTTTAGGTTAGAATTAATGTGTTTACAACGTATCGCATACGTTTGCACTCGTTGTAGATAGACATACACAACACAGAAGAGATAGATAGATAGATAGATAGATAGATAGATAGATAGATAGATAGATATATTCAGACATTCATTCATTCAAAGACAATTGGCCAAATTAGCAGTATGTACATTCTCACTTACATATGTATATTCGCGAATGTGTTTAGATGAGGTACTCACGCGACTGAATGACTAACACAGATAGATAGATAGATAGATAGATAGATAGATAGATAGATAGATAGATAGATAGATAGATTCAGACATTCATTAATTCAGACATTTGGTCAAAATATTAGTATGTGTATTTTCCCTTACATATGTATATATCGCGAATGTGTTTAGATGAGGTACTCACACGACTGAATGACTAACACCCCGTGTTGTTGGTTCGGGTAAGTCTGCCGCACCCACCCGCATACCTCCCATCGATCAGACAATGAGAAATGTTCTCTTCAAACAGAAACTCGAAATCAATCAGAAAACTTTTAGGAAAATATAAATATATGGCAGCGGAGGACGAGAAAAGAAATAAATCTAAACTGTTCTCCAAAATATCTTTGTTTAATATAATCCACATCTATCTTTTCTGCTGAGACATAAAAGAGAAATGTCAATCAAAACAGATCAAATCTTTTTTAGCATCTTGTTTTATCCAAAAAGGGATTTGAAATATAAGCCTCCTTGTATTATACTTTTTACTAATCTCTTGATTGCCAGAGATGCACATAAATAAATACATACATATATAATAGATATAAGTGTGTGTATGGGTGTATGTCTATTCGCACACGCGCACACGCGCACACGCGCACACACAGAAACATACACACACACACATATATCCATATATATATATAGATAGATAGATATACATATACGCAGGCATACACATATACGCGTACACACACACATATATATGTGTGTGCGTGTGTGAATATACAAGCACTCATACACTCACATATTATATATGTATTTATTCATATATATATATATATATATATATATATATATATATATATATATATATATATATATATGTGTGTGTGTGTGTGTGTGTGTGTATCTTCATATATGACTACCTATACATTTTCCTGTCTGTTGAATGTGCGAGAATAATGTATTTGGGAATGGTCTGCATACACATAAATATTTATAACAGAATACGTTAGTGAACAAGACAGAAGAACAAAAAGACTAAAATGAGCAAAACATATTTATCTTCCCTTAAAATAACGTATCATACATTTCATTCTCAGAGCAACATAATATTTTGATATTTAAAAAGAATACAATGCAATTGCAAAATTATTTAAATAGTAGATCATTTTTAACGAAATTGGTACACTCGTTTTAATATATACTGTATAATTTACGATTTGTTTACTTTTCTAAACGCAGCAATAACAGCTTGTCTTATGTCTCTGTAATCATATTCAAACAATGTAACTCTATTAGGCAGTTGGTTAAAAGAAGTACCCTATGTGATGGCATATACGACCGATCCCCGCCCCCCACCAAAAAATTCTCATAATTTAAACGTAGCCCGCGGTGTCCAGCCCCACATGGGCCATGACTTGAAAAGGTGTTTTAAACGAAAATTGAGTGGTAAACAAGAGGAACACAGGAACATATTTTCTTTTCGTAATATTCCCCGCTGAAATGATAGGATTCTTGTATGCAGTATGTTCTTCATCAACATTATTACGAATATTTTCTCATCAAAATTGATGGCCCGAATTAATAAGTTGTGTAAAAACAACTAAAATTAGGTTGAAAGTAAAAACTATTCAAATTTAATAAAAAGTGGTGTATTACTATACTTCATCCAATAATAATAAATATTGAATCATAAAAAAGACTACTAAGTCTCATATGTAAAACCACATAAATATGACACAGAGAGTCGGTTGCAGGGAGCGAGTCTATAAGTGTAAATCAGCTCATGCTAATTAATGAAGTTTTCATGACCGATTAGTAAAAGCAGGTGGGCGTAAACTAGTCTCCCTCTGGCAATAAGGGTGTGAGTTCGATTCTCACTTTATTTCCGATTGCGCTGTTATTCGTTGACATAGAAATAGTGGTCCGAATTAACTAAATTTAGGATGAAGGTTACAACTAGTCAAATTTAATAAAACGTGGTGTGTTACAATACTTTATCCAATAGTAATAAAGATTGATATAAAAAATAATATAGGATATTCATCTCCTGCACGTTCTTGTATTCAATTTCGCCGGAGCGAATTCGATATTCAACAATTAACTTCGCATTAATGCCCTTGGGTAAGCATACATCTACATCTTCCCCTTGTTATAAGTAAGTAGCAGGAAAGTTGGAACCCTTCATACTTGTAAGGCAGTCTATCTAAGAGATGGTTACAAAGGCAGAAAGAAACAACCCAGCTCCTTGGAAGTAGACATAACTGGTCCTAAAACCGGGTGAAGCAGGGGGGTTCGGCTCGAGACTCGCAACTCCAGTCTGTATAAACCGATATATTACTGAAATTGAAGCAGAGTGGTTGCGGCCCTATACGCCACAAGATGTTTACAGGAATAAACAAAACCAAAATAGTTTTGCACAAGGTCAATCATTCATATTAAGAAAATATGAACATATTATTCCATTTTATCTATATTTACATATTCATCTGGCTTTTCACTCACCCCCCTCTCTCTCTCTCTCTCTCTCTCT
>VCCN01007264.1:3905158-3918512 GCA_006491835.1 Architeuthis dux
CGCAAGCATTTTACAGGCACTCACAATATGTGTCACATTCTACACTCTTTCACTGCACAGTCTACATTTATTTGATTTTACTTGTTGGTAGATAATCTTCTCGTTTGAATTGGTGTTTAGAGCTTGGTCTCGGGTCCAAATTAGTAGACGCTCCCGTGTCAACCAACTGATTGACTCACCAGACTTCAAACTCATAATGTCCCTCTCAAATTGACCGTGCAATGCCAAGCCCTCGCACAAAGATATATTTTCAGCAAGAATTATGTTCCGGTACTCTTTCTTCCCCCCAATGTTCTCCTTCGCTAGATTTCCTTTGGATGCTACATACTGAATAAGTTCTTCTTCACTACTTGCCAAATACAGATCAAGTGATCTGCACCCACTGGCCACATAATCTTTAACACTAATGAGACCTCTGCCACCCACATTTCGAGGAGTCCACTTAGTCCAGTTCAAAATGTCTGCGCTATATCGCATCACCGCCACCGCCCACACATTGATAGCTGAATCAAGGTTCCTGGCACTGAGTTTGGTTTTCAGCAACATTTCAAGCCTTTTTAAATATACATGTTTAATATGTTGTTTCACCTGATCATCCAGAATAAAATCCAACTTAAATACTTGTATCTCTCCATCAGCTAACCGAATTCCAGTACTATTCTGGTGATTGCCTCTCTTCATAACTAGCACCGCACACTTTGGAATCCCAAGTAGCATTCCAATATCATCACACCAAAGACGAACGGTCTGTACCAATGAGTCTAATTGTGGTTCAACTTTGGCAAAAAGCTTCAGGTCATCCATAAATAATAAGTGGTTTATCTCAGGGCCATTCTTCTCAAGGCGATATCCAATGTCAATCTTACGTACAACGATTGACAAAGGAATCATTGCAAGTACAAAGATCAAAGGTGAGAATGAATCTCCCTAAACGATTCCTCGCTTGATCGGTACTGAGCCCTTTCATTGTGGCATACTTGATTCCCTCATACCGATGATGTTTTCCACTACTCCAAACATACTTAGTCATTTGAGCATGCGGAACTATATCGTATGCCATACCTACGTTTGTCCGGCGGCTTCTACAGTTACGTTGGACATCTTTATCAATTGATAGTCTTTGGTTCCCAAGATTCCTTGCGACCTAGCTCCCTTTTGTTGTTGTTGTCGTTGTCGTTGTCGTTGTCGTTGTTGTTGTTGTCGTCGTCGTCGCTGTTGTTGTTGTTGTTATTATTGTTTCTTCTTTGGTTTCCAATAGCGTCTGTTGGCAATGTGTATCTGCTTAAATAGTTACAGCCCAAAACGAGAAGCTAATTATTCAGCATTCTACGAGAAAACCTCAAGTACACAGTCCGTTTACAGCTGTAGCCACCAGATACAAATTGACAAGATACGCTGCTGGGAGGCTGATGATATTCTCTTACTTACTTGTGTGTGTGTGTGTGTGTGTGTGTGTGTGTGTGTATCCTCTTCATGAATTACATCTACAATCCAAACGTATACGTGGAATTTCCTTGTAGAATGCTGAAATACCTATAAATTAATTACGTTTATGGGAAAATAAATTGTATTTTGAAACCATTGTATTTTTAAGTATTCAGATATGTCAATTGGGGGACTAGATATGAAATTATGGATGTTTTTGGTGTGTGCTGCCGGCCATTTTGTTCTATGCAAATGAAATAGTTCATCCCAACGTTTTTCTTGGAAACATCGTTTTTTCTGAACATCAGGATCTGGCCCCCTGACTATATCACTATGTATAAGCTTTTTTCGAACTGGTGTCCTAATGTCGGTTCAAAAGATATATCGAGTCCGAAAAAAACTTATAGACATTTTAAACAAAACTTTTGCATTAAATAGTTTAATCATCTTTCATATCACAAACTCATTCTACCTTGTCAAGACTTATGGTAGAATGGTTTGCCAGTTTAATCAGGAAAGGTCTTCCAAGGTGATAGTCCATCTATACTTGCTTACGACAGCCAGCGTTTTATGAGAAGATATTTGGCGATTGGACAGAATGCAGGGATACGTAGATTCATACCCTTTCTCCACAGCATTAGCAAAAGTGAACAAGCTCTTTATCTTGGGTCGGGATTCGAACATAGAAACATAAAACAAAGCATAAATCAACCAAACACATTAATCACTTAACATATCAAGTCGCTTACCGTATGCAAAGTTTAAAAAGCTCTTCTCGAAGACCTGTATGCTACTGTAGTGTGTTTGATTGTCGCTGGGTTTTCAACAAGAGTGATCTTATGTCAGCCTATATCATGTTTAATACGTATCTGTATCGCTTGTGTAGTGGCTGAGATGGTATGTATTTATGGCACTGGTATGTGTGCGATACCGCATATACATCCAGGATTTTCTAGGCAGGCAAGCCACCTCAACTTAAAGAAATACGCAACACAATATGTTCTATACTAAGAGGAACCTCGTAAATCTATGTATACAGGTTGTCGACAAAATGTAAAAACGATAGTATTTTTAGATCCGTCCAAACGCAACCAAATAAGACACTTTTCGGTCTGTCGGTTACGATTACGTTAAACAAAAGGAAGAAGCAGGAAAGGGGTATTGAGTTGTATTTAACAGCTGCCATTATGTCACAAGAGGCGAGATGTCATTAAACGGTGTGATGTCATTAAAAGAACACCTATTCTGATCTATTGCTTTACCAGCTGCTCTGAGGTCATAATAGAATGTACGAGGTCCGCATTTTTTTATTTGAAAAGAAGCCAAAGATGGCCCAGAAACGCAAAAGAATGGCCATTTTTATTGAAAATAATACTCGCAGAATATTTCGTATCGTTATATTTTACAAGTATGAGAATCAACTGACTCAGAGAAAGACTGCTTGCTTTTCTCCTTCCTGCTCATTGTTCTCATTCTGATATGCATGCAAGGAATAGCCCATATCAATATGTTTTAGTTAATTCATACGTGTGATGCCGCTTTTGTTTTTGACCATGTATGCCTGTCAGTGTTTAATTTAGGGATTGAATTACCAGCAGGTAAACATATGCACTTAAACAATGTTTCTTTTTCATTAGGCACTAATGACATTATTATGTGAAGCAATTTTAAGGCCATTAAGCCTAATGTTTCTTTCTTTATATTTTTCATTGCTATGGTCCGCTGAGGAGGTTATTAGTGCATACAATGTTCGCTGATTATTTCATTTGTTTTATTTTCCAATATTGCTTTTCTTTCTATTATTATAAATCTATTCCACAGGGAGTAGTGATCCTGCAACCGACTTTCCAGTCACACATGATCAGCCATGCATGATTTCATAGTCTCTCCTCGGATTACCGTTTTTCGATGCTCTTCAAGCGTTAATCTTTGGGGATGTCTTATCTCTTGTTTTGTACTTCCTGCCACAACTGTGTGGGATAATATTCACCCAGTTATTGGTCAGGATAGAGACTTGGCTGCCGTGTTGTCTCTGAAATACGGAACTGCTTTCGAATTCCGACGAGGAGACTATTCCGGATAGATTAATGTATAATACTGCTGTACAATGTTTTTGGTATACGTATATGTTTGAGTCGATTTGAATTATCAAACAAATACAACAATGTTAAATATTTACGATGTTTTGTTTTTTAAATAGTGAATAGAGTATAATTAACTTACAAATGAGTATCTAAATTGGTAGAATATAGATGGAATGTAAGGAATAGGGCCACGGAAATCGGTATCCACTAAAAGTTGTGTGTATACATTTTAAATATATAAGCGTATGTCCACGTGTTCACCATGTAACTACAGGCGTATGTGTGCGTATCTGTGTTTATATGTGTGTGTACGTTTATGTATGTGTGTTTTGTTCCTCTTTCACAGAGATCAAGGATAGAACAGGTCAATATGCTTGACCTCTACTGAGATATCTACGGCTTTTTCTAGTCTGGATGTCTACATCGTTGGCCATTTGAAGGATCACATGCTGAGCTTTAGAAACCGCTAAATGGATATGTTAATCACTACTTGCTTTAGTATATATAAAGGTGTGTGTGTGGATGCAAATATGTGTGTGTGTTTCTGATGCCCACCGTGTAATTGTATATGTGTGTGTGTGTGTGTGTGTGTTTGGATTGTAACAGATTAGAAAGATATGCTCTTTTTAGGTAGTAGTAAATAAGTCCACCTCTAGCCCCTTGGGTTGAGAGGCAGGCAGCGGATCGCTTCTTAAGGGAGTTGACTAATAGCGGAATTTATGCGATCGTTTGTTTTAATGTGAAAGACTAGATGTGCAGGGTGTCTGCGCTGCAAACCAAACCCATTGTACCGTCTCTGGAGATATCAGGAAAACCAAATTTATCTTAGGAAGAATGACAACTAAATATCCATTTACTCTATAATCGGACTTCTTTTTTCCTATCGAAAATGAATCCAGTTTCATCTCCAAGTTATGAAATTCCTTTTCAGAGCTTCGTTTCCCGACTGTTGCATTGTTTCTCCCTGAGAGCACTGTTTGAAAAAACAACGAACTTTTCATTCAAGGAAACATCGTGCATATTGCACAAGCGGTAATATACCCGCCGCACAATAAGTCCGGGATTGAGGCTGCGACTTGTAGATGCAACAAACACACCAACAAATGAATCGACCCACCTTGGTAAACCTTCACATTACGCCTAAGGTCGAACATGGATGTCGTTTGACCATGCATCGAACAGTACGTTGAATAAATCGGACTTGGTTAAGTGTGCCACAGAGAATCGGGTTCCTGTAAGATGAAAAGTTGTTTTTTTTTAATGAAGGTCACGCAAAAACAAATTGTTAAATAAAGCTGGTAGAATAGAAGAACATTATTTAAAAAATAAATATATATTTAAATATGAAAACTCCAAGAAACAAACAAATTGAAATAACGAAACGAACAAAAACTGATATGAACATTCTCTTTCAAGGTTGGTGCAAAAATAATTGCTTTTTTTCACCATCAACCTTAAAACCGTACATCTCCCGCTTAGAATATCAGTTATTAATCGAAATAAGAACAGAGTTTTGCCAACTTGAAATAACTCCCTTTATTTCGGAAGCATAGAATTCCGGGCCTCTGGAACTAATGAATACTTCGAATGTGCTTTCAGCTGCTGCTTTGTTGTTGAAGGCCTTCCCTTGTGGGAAGTGGTCGAAAATGCTTGAAAAAGTGGTAGTCTCTCGGGCAGAGTCCTGGTGAGTAAGCTGGGTGAGGTAGAGTGTTGTAGCCTAGTTCGTTCAATCTTTGCAGGGTCATTCGCGCGACATGCTGTCGGGCGTTGTCATGGAGAAGAATTGGTCGTTTTTGATTGACCAATATTGGACGTAAACGTTGCAGTTCTTGGCACATTTTGTCAATCTCCTAGCAATTATTCTTTGCTGTGATGGTTTCGCCAGGATTCAAGAAGTCGTAGTGGATGATTTCAAACAGTGACCATAATCTTCTTTTGATACAGGTTTGGTTTGGGGAAGTGTATGCGTGCTGTCCAACCACTCGTACAATGCGATCACCAAATGGATAATTTTTGTTGCGCAAAAGAAGCGCAGATCAGACTTCGTAATAGCGATTTCATTTGATTTTCGTTCAGCTCCTGCGGTACCTATATGTCGAGCTTTTTAGCTTTTCCAATTTGGTACAAATGTCGAACAACTGTTGAATGGTTAACGTTTAGTTCCTCTTCAACCTCTCTAGTTGTTTTGCGGCGTGGGTTCGCCTCAATAATGGCACCCAATTGGATGTCGTGAATCACGACCCTCCTCATCTTCAAGGCTTTCGTCTCAATATTGAACTACACGTTCGTTGACAGTCCCCTGGCCAAATACTTGGTTGATATTGCGAGCAGTTTGCTTTTTTCCATCTTTGATTTGACAGCCTCAGATAAACCAGAATAAATAGCGAAAAGAAAACGCTCAGCTTAAAATAAATAGAGCGAAATCCATGCATTAAAATGGTATCTTCCATGAACATTGTTTAAGAATAGTTTATTCCAAAAGTTTAAAATAACAAAAAACGCAATTATTTTTGCACCAACCTAATAGCAACATTTGTTCTCCATTTGCAGCGAACTGTTTTCTTCTAACTGAACGCGGTGAGTTTATTACTGGCTTATTAATGTAATAATTGGAAGAGCGTCTATATATATTTTCAAGGTCTTGAGTACATGTTCTTTCTATGTACATTGTAATTTGTTTCCAGTATATTTACCCGTAAGTTCTGGCTTGAGATGTTAGCTGACTTCCGTGATTGACGGTTCGAAATGATTGTTAATTTTGAATTTCCTCGAACCCAAGTAAATGTTTATTTTCATGGTGTCTAAATTGGTGATTTTGACCAGTTTTGATCTTCGATCTAAATGTTTGAACTTTGAATATACCAATAGAGACCAAATCGAAGGAAATTAGCACGGCGAAGTGACATCCTAACAAATCAAGTGCAGCAGGTCCCAACATAAAAAGGCATGATTTTTTTTCATTGAGTTTTCTTTCTTTTCTGTGGCCATTGACCCTAATATTTTCAATAATATGCTGGTGCATCTAACGAATGAGATGCGATCGTGAGGTGACTGGTTTAGAAACCCCAGCATTGCAGGTATCTCTCTTGCAAACACCACTCGTTTTGATGGGGGCGGAGAGAACTATCTAGCGTAGCGAAATATGTCATGGCCGCAGAAATAGGAGAAGAGAAAAGGGCACAGGTAACATTTCAGTTAGCGATGGGAAGGCTGAAGACCTCATAACAAGATTAATTGATTCGGTGCCAGGTGCATGTGGTTTATTGGATAGGAGCTATTTAGAAGCCACGAACCCAATGGAGGCGATGCGTCGGCTATCGAAAATAGACAAACAGGCGGGTGAAAGTGTGGACGAGTTCAAATACAGAGTGATCTCTCTGTATGCGAAGGCTTTTACGGGTAGAAATAACCCTGAAACAGAAAAATAAGATTAGTTAATGTATTTAGAAATGGGCTAGGAAACATAGATATTCAGCGACTGATTCTTAGAAACAACTCGAATAGCGCTGGTTGAATTTTCCATCCTATCGCAGACCAAAAGAGTGGGTTTCGATGAACCTATGGAAATAGGCCACCACAGACGACGAGTTGAAGTGGAGGCTGTAGTCAAAGTAAATGGCGAAGTTAGGGATTCAAAAAGTAGAAACATATAAAGAAATAAGCAACCGCCCGATCGGAGAAATTTCAACCGATCATCCATCACTTGTTGGCGATGCGGCCGCCAAGGTCACATTCAAAAACAGTGTCAGGCCCCGCAGGAAAGCTAAAATCGTTCGTCCAAAGTAGAAGGAAGGTCGCCGAGCGAACATGTGTACCAACGCTACAGATTAATGCTATGGGGAAACCTCAGTAAATCACAATTCCGACAAGTGATGCAAATATCCGCGCACATGTTGATACTGATGCAAAGACCTCCATTATCCACAGGAGGTATTTCTGGCTACGAAGCGGAAACCGCCACTTGTGGATTGTACAGTTAATTTACAAACCGTTAACGAGTCGTTTGTATCAGTTGAGGGGTACATTAAGGTTGACTTTCGAGCCGGAAAAATAGCAACCAAACACGGACTTTACACAGTAAAAGATATAAATGGAAATATAATATTAGGACCTGATTGGTTGCAGGAAAATGGTGTGCGCAGCAGAGATGAATATGTGCCACTGGAAGAGGATTATCTTCTAGTAAATATAGCGCGTATGACCTTCACTGCGGTATTGAAGCCCCAGACAGCAACTATATACATAGTTAAGATTAAACACAGAATGGATAAGAATAAGTGATAATGTATTGAACAGCTACATTCCGGATAGTTAAGGAACTTCCCAGTGTAACGAAATACACCCATATCGTGTTACCGGTAGCCGTTGGAAGTAGTCAGATTTGAAAATAGGAGGGAGTTGTGTTAAAATTGCGTACGTGACAAAATGGACAGATCGGGTTACCCGAAACCGTTGAAGGGGGCTAGATTTGAAAATAGGAGGGAGGGGAGATCTTATTGCGAGTAGCAGTTAAAAGGGGGCTAGATTTGAAAATAGAGGCAGTTGGAGTTGAGAGCTGAAACGGTTAGCAACAGGTTCGACAAATAGGTCCGCTCCCCATCATGGGTGGGTGAGGGCGAGAGCCGGTTAGAAGCAGTTACCAGTTTGAGATTTGAATCCGGAGCGATCAACTCAGTTAGAAAACGAAATGCATCAGAATTTCCGTACCTCGATGAAATCCGCAAACCGACCCAGAGATGAACCTGTATATACAGAAATAAAACCCCAGATTTCAAATTGAAGATCCTTGAATTATGTTGTCTTTTCTCTCCACACACGTGGGAGAGACTTTCTACGAAATGAATTTCCTTCCACAGAAAGATCAGCTCCCGTCAACAGACTCGGACCGAGAATCATCATCATCATCATCAACCCGCAGCGCCGGAAGAAATGATCATCTCTCTTCCTCTCATTCTCAACATCTTTTTCTCTCACGGCGACCAGAAGAAGTACAGATCGCCCACCATGCTACACCAGGAGTATCAGTTAACAATGCGGTAGTGAGGCCGGATGACTACCGAAGAATACCCGTGATCATCACTAATAATACCAACTAGACACTAAAACTCTACCACGGGTGTATAATATGTAATGTTTCTGCGGCTTTAGATATTGCAGCAGTAGCAGCTGACGAGAATGACAGCGATAACATTAATATCGATAGGATAGAAGTACCAGTCTGTTCAGAGCCCCGATCAAATAATTATTAAATAAAAACCATCGACAAAGAAACAAACTAGATAAACGATCCATATTATATAGTCATTGAAAAACAGGGCCAGTTCCATACAAAATAAAGGATCAGCTGACAGGGGCAATCACAAAGACTCATGCCACCGATCTTCACAGTGCCAAGATCGATAAATGGAAAATCTCAGATTATAGTCATCGGCTGATGCGAAAGGCCACTTTGGCTGCAACAATTAGTGATAGTGATTCTGATTATATGGAAATAGATATGGATACGCTGCGAGAAGCAAGTAATCGGTGCAGGAAGCAAAGAGAAGATCCTGATGAAGAATGCACTATACCACTATTAGAGAGGGCGGTAACACAAATAGTTCTCGAATCGGTACCAAACACTCAGGGTAACATTAAATAGAATTGAAGTTACTGATAGTGACCCTGATAGGCATGGTAACTCACCTGCATTGGATAGAACAAATATGTTCGGAGAATAGAATGTATATACTAGTTAATTTATTTTTTTACAGTAGTTATGTCCAACCAACCCGAAATTTCGACGGGATCTAAACTAGGGTAATTACTCGCCTCCTGGTAACACATGGAACCGACTCAACGAATGTTTAAATAACAATAAAAATAAAATGTGTATAATGGTTGCCTGTATAACCTGTGGGTCTCTCTGCATCGCTCGTTCATGTATCCCATATAAACGAGTGGTAAGGAAAGCATGGGGATAGTCTGTCTGTTTGCGCTAACATGTTTGCAAGTATAGATGTCGGCAAATAATCTTTGAACTTAAGATGGTTCCATGATAGGAAAAGGAGAAGGAATTTCACTGAAAATAAATGTGCACTTGTGTTGTCGATAAAAGGTGTCAACTAAACAGTTGAGATCGTGTTTGGCGGCCCAAAGAAAGAAAGGAAGTTTTGTTTCGCACCCAACAAACAAACACGGTTTTGCTCCCGGAAGAGGGCACGTACAGTTCATGTCTCTTTCTATAGGTTCATTTTGCGATTTTCTTTCTTCTCCAGACAGACATTTTCAGAAACCTCGCCATGGACAAATTAAAGGAAGAAAAACATTTTTTCCCACGTTTCGAATTGTTCTTTCTTTTTCAGAGATGAACTGTGGATCTTTCCCAGAACAGAGTGTGTGTG
Organism: Architeuthis dux; assembly: GCA_006491835.1. Taxonomy (NCBI): domain Eukaryota; kingdom Metazoa; phylum Mollusca; class Cephalopoda; order Oegopsida; family Architeuthidae; genus Architeuthis; species Architeuthis dux. The sequence continues at coordinate 3,915,051 of VCCN01007264.1, forward strand.
ATCCATGCCTCTTGTCGTACGATACTGCTATTAACAAAGCAAAGTGGTTGCACGAGGCGACATAGAAATGTGGAGTTTTAAAAGAATTCAGAAGTTGAAAAGCGAAAAACATTTGCAGGTTTTCCTTGATCTGTGCTCTGAGGTCAGATGGATATATAGAAAGAAAACCGCGTCTCTAGAACAGGGATTTTCACACTTTTTCAATTTTCAATTTGCACTCATGGTTATACAATCTATAGGTTTGACTTGACTTTGCTTTCCTATGTAACAAGACAAGAACAATAAAAATCCTCACCAAAAATAGGGTAGTAAACCGATATGTAAAATACCCGTTCCCCTACCGTGATTTGAATTTATGACCTAGTGATCGCTAGCCTGGTATTTTACCACCTACGCTAAACTGACAAGTATTACATACCTCCAAAGTGTATAGTAATATTACCCCAATACAGGATCTCTCTTTTACGTATTGTTTGTGCAAAAGGTATTTTTTAGTAAATTAAGATGGCGTGACACTTTAGATATTCAGAAGATATTGGCGCCGTGATGCCCACGGCCGATGGGTCTAGATAATCTAGTGGGGGTCTATCTCCAAATAAACAGGTTAAAAGGATGATGATGTTGGTCATGATGATCATTATCTTCCGTATATCGTTGAACGTTCTCACTCTATGGCTGGAATCTTCCATAATCAGATTTTAAATACAAGGAACTCACCCAAAGTGAAATATTTTAAAATACTTATTAAAGGATGTGAACATTACCGGTGTTCGGTGTTTCTTATTTTGAATAAAAAAGACACCCGCCTTGCTTTTGTATAGTACGTTTCTGAGGCCCTTGCGAGGATGCCGTCACACAGTATGTGTGGATTATTGATGTAGCGAATGCAGATTCACAGGAAATAATGCAAGTTTAATGAAAGTATGTAAACAGAGAAAGAAAAAGGTAAAATGGTCTTCCTAAACCCGTCGCAAATTAGGTCGATCATTGAGCTATACCCGAAATATGTTTTTTTGTTTAATCTGCTTCCTCTTTTTTATTTATTTTGGACAATTCCAATATTCTTCAAATATATCGGATATTTTCCTCATGGTAGCACAGTGAAAACGAGCATGAGAGCCAGGCCATAGATACGCGAGTTCTCTCTTTAGCACTATATAGGAGTTGGAAGAAACAAAAGATGGTGGAGGTTTTCCGGTATGTCAGCATGTCAGACAGGCAGTAGTCAGTCAGTAAGTGACAGCAATGGGTACCAGAGATGCTCGCACATCCACACATAACAATTAGCAATGTTTTTTTGTAATCTATCACACTAAGGGACGCAAATGATGTAGTAAAATAGAATTGTATGTTATGATGACGTATTAAAAATACTTAAATTAAAGAATAATACAAATATAAACAGTAATAAAAACCCGATGAAAAATAATAAGAATCCGTTTGTGGTCAACTGGACGCTATTCTCCAAGTACACTGCAAAGTAAATATCTATTATCCACGTAAATAAAATGAAATGTGTATATCCATATATTTCATATATGCCGTCATCTTTGACGGCGCGGGTAACCTTGTCTAATAATATTTTTGGCCCTCATAATTTAAGTACATGTCGCTTTATATTATAGAATGTATATTTATGTGAACTGAGACTTGCCATTAAGACGGAAACGAATACATCACAAGGGGATCATTTCAGAAACTACAAGTCTTAATATAACATTCCATATGTCTTCTAGAATACTTCGTGAGATCTCTGAAGATTTATATTAACTATCGTTTAAAGAACCAACTTCCAAAATAACGTATATGTCTATGCAGACATATCAGTGGGTAATGAATGTTGCCTTCGAAATATGTATGTACAAACAGATACAGGGTTTCAAAAAGGATACATCAAAGTGTCATTACATTAGGAAACAACATAGTTGACACAACACAAAGGAATTGATGCTCGAATGAGGCTATAGTAATGCTGATCCTGAGTATAGTGATGTTACCTGACTAATATTGTAGCATCACATTTACGTGCAGGTAGATTTTACCCTCTTATTTTCAGAGTTGCGCCTTTTATGAAACACCATGTATACGTAAGATTGTATGTTTAGATGCATATGCACTCTCTATTTATTCCTCGATATGTGTTTTACGCACACACACACACACACACACACATATATATCTTTTTCCGTATCGTGGAAATATTGCTTTCCTGAGAGTTAGTCCCTCCGAGTTATAACCTGTTAAATCAGAGGAAGGACCTAATCTCAATGTGCAGACATACGCAAGATTTTAGACTAAAACCCGCCCATTAACGAATAAAAAATAAAAACTCATGACGCAACAACCCTTACGGAAGAAAATCCCCCCCCCCCAAAAAAAAAGATTGGGCGATGAAAAGGGATAAGCGAAAGATAGATACGGGAAAAGGGCGGTGCTACATAGAGTAATAAAAAAAAAGCTGAAGGATTGTTTCAATACCCAAACAATTTAATACCATTCAACAAAACCGAATGGAAGTCTGCTTCCCCGCCCCTACAGAAATGGCAAAGGCAGTGAGTGATCCCCACAAAAAAGGATTATAACAGCGATTGATGTATAATAGAGGTCGAGCGATTAATCGGCCGGTCAATTAATCGGGCCGATATATGGCATTTGGAGATAATCGGCATCGGGGCCGATTTTTGAGCGTCATCGGGCCGATTTTTATTCTAATAGAACAAAGGTACCTTATTAATTTAAAATCAAAACTGAAAGGTTGAAAGTGAGGGGGGGAAGCACGCAATCTTTCATGAATTTGGCTTGGCGAGATCAAAGGGTTGACCGAGTCGGTGGTGGGGTAGTAAATTCCAGAGAGACGACCGTACAACACAGTAGGGTGGAGACAGTCGTGTTGGTTCTTAGTCGTCTTTCTTTCCTACGAAAGAAAGGAAGGGAATAATTCTTTAGCTGACGGCTGGTTGTCACTGGAAGCAAAGCGAAGAAAATACGGAAGGGGTAGAAAATAAATGGTAAACATTGACGAGTTTATACCTATTGTATACACTTCATAACTTTTTCGTTTCCCAAACTGAGAGAATGCACAAGTTGAATATTCAAGTGAATAATACATTATTTTAGATGCAAAAAAAAGAGAAAATATATCGGCCATCGCCCGCCGTGATCTCAAAATATCCGCATCGCATCGGCATCGCACAAAACCCATATTGCTAGACCACCTATATATACGCCATTTGTACGTATCTATATAGTCATAGTTATCTGGCAATACATAATTAAGTTATATTCATATTGAGTATACAATTGAGTATTATAATTTTCATATCAATGATAAAATAATAAGCTGTCAACCCATACGTCTTACTGTGTGTATCAGTACACGTACGTATATTTTGGTAGATAGGTAAATAGATCATTATACATTATATAGACTTGTGTAAATGGAAACTTATATGGGTATGAAAC
>VCCN01007264.1:3942861-3959588 GCA_006491835.1 Architeuthis dux
GAGGTCAAACACATTAGGCACTTACAAAACCAACACACACCAGGACATATTATATGCCTTTTTAGTTTTACGTATTTGCGTTTAAGAATTGCGTTCTTTGCTTACAACACTTTACTTGCAGTTTTATGCAAGTAAAGTGTTTTGTAAAGAAAAATGTATTGTAAAGAAATGAGAAACAAAATACAAAATACAACATTAATAAAGGTATTCCATTTCAAAACTAAAACATGACGAAATACACTTCAAAATTTCATTAAAATAGACCAAGATAATCTTTTGATAATTCCAGAAATTAAATTTTACAAAGTAAAAATAAATCATCGTTATTATCAAAAACAGAAAATATCATGTAATGTTTTTTTTTTATTTATTGTTACGTGCGTGTCTTTAAAATTCGAGTACTTCACTTTAAAACCCGCATACAGAAATGTCTTGTCTAAAAATGGGGTACAGAGTTAATGGATTACTTCAATTTCCACTCAAAGGAATTGCGAAATACCCTTCACAAAAGTAGACCAAAAAAGTTAGAAAATAGTATGTAATGGGTTGTTATTGTTATTGTCATGTATATGTCTGTAAAAATTGCGTAGTTGACTTTAAAAGTTACATAAACATGTATTGTCAAAAAATGAAATACAAAATTAATAAATTCCGTTAATTTCCACACAAAGATTTTACGAAACGCCCCTAAAAATATCACCAAAGTAGAACAATAGGATTCTTTGATTCAAGAAATAAGAATAAGTACTCTTTATTCACACAACCAGAACATATTATGTAGATGTTATATTGTTATGTAGATGTCTTTAACAACGCGTTACTTACAAATCTGCATAAAGCATGTCCTGTTTAAGAATGGGGTACAAAGTTGATACATTTCTTCAATTTCCACACAAAAACATTGCGAAATACCATTCACCAAAATAGACCAAGAATATTATTTGAATATGGCCGAAATGAAATTTGAAAAAATATAAATATCATCTTTATTCACACAACCAGAAAGCATTACATAAAGGGTTGTGTACATGCTTTTTATTGTTATGTATATGTCTTTTAAGATCGCGTACTTCACTTAAAAAACATGCATGAAACAAGTCTTGTCTGAGAATGAGATACAATGTTAATACATTCCTTCAATTCCCCACTCAAAAGAAATTGCAAAACACCCTTCAAGATTTTACCAAAATAGACCAAGATGATTCTTTGAATATGCCAGAAATGAAATTTGAAACAAAAAAAAAATAAACAAAATAAATAAACCATCGTTATTCGCACAACCAGAAAAAAAGTCAGCTCAGGGTCAAACGTTTCAATTTTCTGCTCTCTAGTTAAAAAGAAAAGATGCACGGAAATTCACTTTCAGCTTTGCGTGCATCAAAATCTAATAATGCATTCGATTTCGCCCTCGTTGTCATTCTCGTGCTGATCACGAGAGAGCGCGAGATCTTTCATTAAAATGCAAAATCCATTTGAGTCATAAAGTTTGCTATCTTTTATTTTGGTACCATGACTTTTTATTGAACGACATTTCATCGAAAATGCAAAATACACACATATACACACGTCAGAAATACACACATAAGCACATGCACACATGCACACACATACCACATACACACACACAGACATATATATATATATATATACTACATACATACATAAGCACATACACACATGGACACAGAGGTCACATATGCACACGCATACACTTATGCACACATCCCAGTTACACATACATGTACTCATACTCATATGCACCCCCACACACACATCAGTTCATTAAAAGTCGTACACTGTTTTTATTTCTTTTTAACGCCGTTTCTTCAAGCTGTCTGTGTGTGCATTTCTTTCTCTTCCGTTTTCCTTTTTCTTTTAACTTCATCCAATCCTTCATCATCACTTGTCTCTCGAGTCAGGCAGCCCAGGCCAGTCAGAGGTTCCAGGTGGGGGCAGGTAGATGGTTGGGCCTTTGGCTTGCGTTATTGAGTGTAGGTATCCACCTCCTTAGGATCATTAACAGGATCCACATGACCCCCAGCTGTTTGCATCACCTTGTTTACCCATGTAGGATAATGCCGGTTGTATATGGTCTGCCGACATGAGAGACGTCTCGTCGTTGCGTTGTACATTTACGGGGCTGAACATTCTGAGAAAGGGATCTCCCACGTGACTGGATAGAAAGACGACAGAATTCATTATTTTCAATTGGAAATATGGGTTCGTTTTATTTCCGTTGATGGCTCCGATGCCAGGCCGGTTCGCGGGCTTCCAGAGGTATTGAACTATGTTACGGTTAAAATTCTAACGACTCTCTCCCTACCCTCTCGTATTCCCTTTGTTTCCCTTGGTCGTCCGTTTGACCTATTTTCTATCCCTCGAACTGAGATGGCGTTTTGGTCACGTACCAATACTATCTCCTCAAAACGTGCGAACACACGAACGCACGACCTGGGTGTATTTCATTACACCCAGTTGGTCACTCATCTAAATACAGACCAGGCACGACGTTACTTAACTTCGGCGATCGTACGAAAACCGGTGTACCTAACGCGATTTGGCCGTAACATAACTCCTACCATTCTCCTCCTGTTAATTTTCTTCAGTTAATTTTTAGATGCGCTACGCTTCACAAGCAGCGATAGTCGTCACTGTTCTTTGTTAAAATTAATTCTCGAAATCAAAATGTGACGTACGGTTGCATTCGTTTTTTAAGAAGAAGCTAAGGTATTTTTTAATATATCACATATCGTTTTTTTTAACATATCTGATATTGCAGTGTTTATTTCTTTTAACCTTTAATTGAACTCGTGTTTAAATAGCGCATCTATGGTCAGGCTCGTTTCATTCTGGCCTCCACGTTCCCTGGCTTTCAATGTTTTAAATTCAATCTCTTTCTTATTTCTTTCTCTGTTTTATTCCATTTTAATCACCTTGAGTTCTAGTATTTTTTAAAAATGTATTTCATTGATGCTTTCGTTTAGTTTTAATCTTTTACACTTGTATTATTACCTTCTGCCTTCTAGTTTTTTTTAATGCACGAGCATCTCTAGTTGCGATGAACGTCACTGACTGACTTACTGAATGAATAACTGATAGGCTGACATACCGAAAACCTCCCACCACCTCCCGTTTCAACCCCCTTTCTGCTATGTCTAAGAGCACAAGGAAGATAATTTGTGCATCTATACGACTTTTGTTTTCTATTATGTCTTATCCACTTCTTTCATTTCTCAATAAACTTGTTTTTTTCTTTGCTACATTGATAATTTCGTTTCGTTTTTATCTTTCCTGCTTTTATCTTTTCATGATAAACTCATTCCGTGATTTATAGTGCTTTTACTTCTTATTTATTGTTTTTGTAATACCTTATTTATCTCCTTACTTTTGTCAGTTTTCGTAAAACACGGCCTTTTTCGTTCCGTCATTAATTATTTCATTTCGTTTAAATCATTTCTTGTTTTAGGATAACCATATTCTTTTGATACATTCTCCATTTTCATTTTCTTCTATCTCTCATTATTGTATTTGTTTTTATTTGGTGATTTTAATAATCTCCGGTTTTTCTCGTTCCTGAATAAATTATTTCGTTTCGGTTAAATCCTTCCCAGTTTTAGAATAAATTTGGTTGTTCTCTCAATTTCACAATTCTCTTTTATTTCTGTTCCTTTTTTAATACTGAATATTATTGTTTCCTTCTGTGTTTTTGTATTTCTTTGCTGCACCTTTTCGTTCGTTTTACCAGTGAGTTCTTTCCTTCTTTCTACCTTAATAAAAACAAGATTTTGTTTCCTATTCTGTATTGCATGTTCCATTCATTTCTATAATTTCAAGAATATTCCCTTAGAAATCATCCACATCTTTGAATGTATCATCGTTCTTCGCGTATACCCACATCGAGGGTGTCGCAGGGTTAGGTACACACGGGCAATTGTTAGTAAGACCCAATACCGGCTTGACAGGACAGTCGAAGCTTCGTTCATCTTATTCCCCAATTGTCACTCTTTTAGGTACTGACCAGGCTCGACGTTTCTTAACTTCGGTGTTCATACGAGATCCGGTGTATCCAACATAGTCTGGCTGTAACGTCTTAAACTCGGGGAGAAGTTCCTCAATCATAGTCATTGTGCTGAGTGCTTAGCGGATGGGCATTGCACGCCATTCTTAAAATTGTTGGTATGACCCGGCGATGGATTGAACCGCGACCTACCAAACTGGAGTCGAGCACTCTACCACTATGCCACGGTGATCAGTGTCCACATCTTTACTGCGTCTTTTTTTCCATCTTGTGTCTCGCAGCCTTTTTCTTTTCATTATTCGTATTTGTCCATTCCATTTTACAGATGTTCTTCATTGTTTTTTTCATAATCGTTTTTTTTTGTCATTTACTGGATAAATAGGTTCTTCCATTTCAATATCCAATTTCACCGTCTTCTTCGTATTCATTTAAGCACACATTTATCTTATTTCATTCGTCTATTATTTTCTTACTATTTCCTATATTCATTTTTGTACGTTCTTTCCCTCTGGTCTCAATTACTATCTTTATCCCATCATTCACGCACTCCTACTCTCTACATCCTCACTTCTTTAAACCGATTCTCCTAACTGGAATTCTTTTCATCTGATTCAAATGAAAATGACCAATTTGATATTTTATTCAAATTTGAATAAAAAAAAGACTTTTATTTCTTAGCAATTTTCTATTGAAATGCCAAAAAAACTCACTGATTCGCCCGACTAAGATCGTTGATTAAGACAATTTTTTATTTCAAATTGCTTGAAAAAAAATTGAAAAAATAAAATAACTTTGGACATTAGAAGCTGAAATTAGGAAAGATGAAAGAAAGCAATTTTAAAATTGACATCATACTTTGAACGTGCTAAGTTGTCAATTGGCATAACGGAACGACACCATGTTGTATAAGCGCCAATAACGAGAATCCGTTGCTGATATTTTTTCCCAATAGGAACTAAATTTAAATTCAGCATAATTTTGAAAAAGTGACCTTCACACCGTTAAATTTATCAAAACGTAAAAGTTAATCTATTTTCTTCGTCTTAAAGTGAATATTTAGAATATTAATTTTTAATCAACTACTGCAATTAATCATAAGGTATCAAGTTTTAACCATATTCACATCTTGATGAAATTAGGTTTGGCACTTGGAATGACGATTCCGCTGAGAAAATCGATCTCTTGATTGGATTACACGTTTGAAAAAAATATCCTCACTCGGTAAAAATGGTGAAAGCAAGTTTAATATTTAATATTTGCAACGAAGTAGGGAGAGGTATATGTTTTCACTGGTTTCACGACATTTCCCAGTCACAGTTACCCGATCGCGCTTTCCCGGTGGTAATATCCCGCCCTTCAGTTTCCAGTTCAAACGATTTACCCGGCGACGACATTTCCCGGTCGAATTTTCACAGACAAGCTGGTTATCCGCCGACGACATTTCTCGGTTGAATTTTCCCGGTCAAGCAGCTTAACTGTCGATGACATGCGTGATGTGTTTGCATGTATACATGTGCGTAGTTAGTGTGTGTGTGTGTCTGTATTTACATGCCTATATTCGTGTGCGTGTGTCAGTGTGCAACTATGTGTGTGTGTGGATCAGTGCGCATATCAGTGTATGTGTATGCGTGTGTTAGTGTGCATGTATGTGCGTAACTCTATGTGTGCGTGTGTTAGTGTGCAAGTATGTGAGTGCGAGTATGTGTGTACATGTGTTAGTGTTCGTGTATGTGTGTGCGTATGTTAGTGTGCATGCATATGCGTGCGTGTATGTGTGTACATATGTTAGTGTCTATGTTTGTGCGTACGTGTATGTGAATACATGCGTTAGTGTGCGTGTATGTGCGTGCATGTATATTGTGTGCATGTGTTAGTGTGTGTAAATATATGGGTGTGTGAGTATTTCATGCTTGTTAGTTTGTGTGTATTTGTGTGAATGCGTGTACTTTTGTTAGTGTGTACTTATGTGTGTGCGTGTACATGCGTTAGTGTGTCTGTATGTCCATGTACGTACGTATGTATGTATGTGCTGTTGCGTGGTTGCGTGCGCGTTTGTGCGCGTCTGTAAGTACTTTCATGTGTTACTGTGCAGGTATGTGTTTGTGTCTATGTGTGTATACGTGTTAGTATTCGTGTATGCGCGTGCGTGTATTTGATGCTGACTGACTGATACATTGCGACCAGTTAATGTCTTCGGCGGGTAGCCTGCGTGACCGGGAAATGCCGTCGGTAAAGTGTTTAACCGAAAAAAGTGCGGAATATTACCGGTGGTAATGTGTGACCAGGACATTTTGACCGGGAAATGTGTCACTGTATTGCTTTTTTTTCAATTCCTTCTTGCTTGTTTGAGTCACATTCGATACTTCTAAGGTATATGGAGCGGTCTTTCGTGGGTAATGTACTGATTTTGTGTATGTTCAATTGTGTATGTTCAATTGTGCCTTCCGTTATGAATCACGAGTAGAGTGCATTTTCCTTTACGCAGCAGTACCTTTTATCAGGCTACAGTTAGGCTCCTTTCAGCTCAAAAAAAGAGGTAAGACAAGGAGATACCAGCTCACTCAAACTCTTCACAGCCTGCCTCGAGATGATATTCCGGAACTTGCTTACGTAATCGTCCTTTTTGCCGAGAACCTTCATGAATAATGCTAGATAAACTGAATTAAGTAAGCAAGAGAGTTGTTCTTCACATGAGATTCAGTAAAACAAATGACATGTGCAACAGAAATCCTCAAAAGAATAAGGAATCTTACGTATCAGTTCCAAAGAGAAGAGTCTACAACCAATATGTCCTCTCGATAGTAACATATGGAGCTGAAACATGGAACCTAACCAACAGATTGGGCTGTGCAAGATGAGAACCGTTCAACGTACAAGGAAGAACATCATGCTCAACATCACATGGAGAGATCACATGACAGCACATTATATTAGAATACAGAAGAGTCGCAGATATCGTAAACTATTAGAAAGCTCTAATGCTGATGGGCTGGCCATGTTGCTCGAATGTCGGACAACCGCTGGACATCACGATCCACAACATGGATTACCAGAGACCATATGCGAAACTGTGGCCGGCAAAAATAAGAATGCGTGACGAACTAGTTAGAGGTCTTATGAATCTTGGCGAAGGTCTATGTTCAACGACGGACGCATCGCTAAAAGATTGATGATGATTAGAATAGAACTCATCAACTGGCTTTCCTCTGTCAATGAGGGTTGTGAGTTCGTTTCTTCCCGAAGGCCTACTCCTTATTTTAGATCGAACTGGTATTTGTTGCCATAGAAACAATGGTCTGAATTGAAAGTTGCATAAAATGCAACTAAAAATCAAGATCAATGTAAAAACTAGTCACATGTAATAAAGAAAATACTGTTACAAATGATGTTCCCTGGAATTATTTGATAGAGACATCAGGACTTCCCCCTTCCGTGATGGAAAGGCTGTCAATTAAAGGTCAGTCTGCTGTGAACCTTTCACATTTCAATTCACGCTGACTAAAATTGAAATTTAATTTTCATTTTCTTTCTTCTGTAGGTTGAAATCAATACGTGCATGTACAGAGACGAACGTTATTCGATGAAAAGAATTTAGATTTTGTGATGCTAATCTGTACTTGAGATTTAAATGCAAATCTGATTTTCAGCTTTTTTACTTCTTTACTTTTTGTCACTCTAAGCAAGGCCTTTCGGTAACTTTTCACATCAAAGCGTTAGTAAAACCGGAGTTATTTATGCCACAGAATTGAGATCAGTAAAAAACACATGTAAAAATATCTTATTGATGTTAGAAATATAAAGTTGGAAACACTAAAACATGAAATGTTTATAATGAAGACGGAGAAATACTAAGAAAAGCAATAAGAGAGTTAACATGACTTATAAGAATTAAAAACACTAAGAATTAAGAGCAATACGAGAATTTAAAAAGGAATAAAATTGTGTAAGGCTCTTGTTCACACTGGATTTTGAAATGTTGAGATTGTACATTCAGAAGGGGGTTTATTCCACATAGCAAATGTTCTTGGGAAGAAGCTATGTGCGTGGAACTTGATACATTCAACAAGTATGGATGTGCCTTGATTGCAGACCGAGATTTAACTGGGAATTCCAGGACAGGTGGGACTAGGGAAGGTATTTCATTTGAACCCTTTCTATTGTACTAGCCCACATATAGATAAGATAAAATGTGTTTACTGAGACATGAGAGGATGGCACGAGCCAAACCCCAGCTCTCGGGAACGGTATCATTTGCCCAATCTGCAGCAAGCTGTGCGCGTCTACGTCTGGCCTGGGAAGCGACCAACTAAGCCATGGACGCTGGAAACAAAACCAACGATGATACCTAGAGAAATCGTCGATATCGAATGACAGCTTCAAGCAAGCAAGATGTGCATAAGATAGTACCTGGTAATAATTGAATGTTATTGCAAATACATGAGTGATTATGTGTGCCTATGTGACTGTGTTGGAATACTGCATCATAAGTGGCATAGGTCGTTCTTAGAGCAGAGGTGAAATGTCACAATTCGGAATACTAATTGCTTGAAATATTGATGTAACACGATCTTCTAACCCACATTTCATCACATCTGTCATTGATACGTACTAAATATAATGAACATCCGGATTCTGTTGCAAACCCATGCCTGTTCGTTTGATTGGGAGCGGTAAACCCTTCATAGTCGAGGTATATATTTGCCACAGGTGGCACATGTTGGTGTTTAAGCTTGGATTCCCATTACTGATTTCCAAAGTAGGTAGCTTCTCTCTATCTTTCGAATGTTGGGCATGTTCACGATTAAGCGAAGTTTGAAATGCGATCTCGTCGCAAAGCATCACTGTGTCAGGAAGCTTAGTGCCCCAGATCTTTAAAAAGGTCAATCGATTCTGATTAAAACAACAACAAAAATCAGGTCTGGTTAGTGACGCAATAGAAAGCGCCAGGTGACCAATGTATTTTGGCACCATGCCGTGTCGGAGGGGGGGGGGGTGATTAAGAAATTGAAACACGGGATGATCAGGGAATAAGTTACTTCTCTCGCCTTTTGTCGGACAATGATCATTAAAACAGTCTGAATTTTCAAAAGAACAAGAGTGAATGCTGCTGGACATAACCTAAGGTATCAATTTAGCATAAACTTACATTGCAAATTGAACCCCAAGGAAAGACCTATTCAGGTGGGGGATTTAAAAGAAAATACATAATAAGGAGTAAATGTTTTAATTTGCAGCCCTCTAGATTCAATGGTGCGGCATGTACACGTTATACATACATAGCCAGTCAGCCAGACCAAATTGAAAACTGAAGAAACCGATGTTGACAGTTTTGGTTACAGTTTTGGTTGACGGTTTCTGACAGTTTATAAAATGCAATATATGTTTCATTTCAAAGGATATTGTTCAGTAATATTTAAGATATCTTCTGGAATGCTTTTCCATCGACATAGCGAAAGTCAAATGGCGGCGATAGGTCCGACTGCGCCCCGCCGCAAATTATTTTTTAGATTATTCGTTTAGATTTTTCCAGATTACTTCTTAGGTTGTTCAGGGTTTCTCAGAAATATTGCTCCCCACCAATTGCGGGGTCTGCGGGTCCCACACACCGCCTCTGGAGAAACCCGTCACTTCACCATCTCCATTCCAATTCCTTGATTTAGGAATCAAACAAGTTCCTTCTGCTTATTCATCCATACGCTATACTTTTTCTTCCATGGCCTGGGCCCAGAAACCGTCGATGGTCTGGGTACAAATACCAGTGACCGGCTCTATAATATTACGCGAATGATTGATGATCCTATGCCTATAATCTGAAGGTTATGGACACGATAAGTTGTGATGCTAAACAACGAGATCACCGTTTGGTAAATGTATATCGTGATTAACTATTAGTCCCAGATTTGATGTCGTTATCCTGCTCAACATCATTAATCAATCACCTTATTACTGTATATCTCTGCCAATGAAGTTCGAAGAGGTATATGTATTTACTCGTGTCTATCTACCTGTATGTCTGTCAATCTGTTTGTTCACACAGTATCTCCAACAGTTCTCAATGAATATACATGACATGTTTTGGTAGGGTGGTCCATGGGCAAAGCGAGAAGGGATTACATTTCAGGGAGATTCCAAAAGTATTGTCCAATTACCCCCACTTCATGTAGCTATATGCCCACACATTATATTCAATAGTTCTCAGTAGGATATTCTGTAAGATTAGGCCATGGGTTAGGAAGGACTGATTAGATCGGGGGAGGGGGGCTGATCGAGGAATCTTCTATGGTTACCTGCCCTGCATGGTTGCTAAATATAAACTGGTTTTCATTCAGTCTTTTACTATCAGTGGCGTTGGCAGAGGTATGTGTCACATACAATTTGATCTGCACAATCTCTTAAATAATATTATATTTTATCCTTGATGTGTACTAAGTGATATCTAATTGAACATCCTGGTGCATTGATGTGACTGTGTGTCAATTTCCCTACCCATAATCCCACATAATGTTCCTTCAAGTAGAAATGGGTCTGAGATATTATGGGTTAATTATTTTTTGTTTGTGATCATTGCTAAGAACAATGAGAAAAAGCAAAAACAAGAAAAATCGTCACCGAAATTAGGGATGTAAACTGATATGTAAAATGGTATCTTACAGATGCGCAGGGGCTTATTTTATTTGAATAAATAAATACATTTATACAAAAAAACATATTTTTATAATTTTGTTTATTTCTTACATATACAATACCAAAGTTGCAGTAATCATCTTCAGTCGGAGTGGAAGTTGGCGTGGATTTCTCCCCTGCAGCACTCGGTCTTCTTTCTAGTTGATACCTCTCGATTCATTTGGACGTAGAATGGAGAGAGAGAAAGAGGTCGAGCAAGAAGAGACAATGTTAAATGGCTAAGTCGATCATCGCTAGTTCTACTGCGATTGTATTTCTTATTCTGCATTATAATGGTATATATACGAGGTCTGTCCAGAAAGTATCCATCCATTTAATATTTAACGAAATAATAGCCTACCTAGCGCAATGACGCCTTAGCCCCCACCAAATAACCTTCTCTATGATCTCACATACGTATCCCAGCGTCCCTTCCAATATTCACAACAGTCTGCAAAGTTCTCTTTCGCAATACCCATCAGCTGCCTCATCACGGTTTCCTTAATCTCGTTCACAGTCTGAAATCTCCCTTTCAACAGCGATGTTATCTTTGTGAAAAGGCAGGGCTTGTCGTGATCCACAGTTGGAATGTAGGCGGCCTGAATAATCTGGATAATGCGATGTTTTGCCAAAACCCCTGCACTAGAGGTGAAGAATTGACATAGTGAATGCAAGGGTCACACAGTACACAAGCTCACTCAATGGCATCTCGTTCACGAGTAACGCTACTGGAGAGTGTCTGTGCACAGTAAGGTCCACTTTGATTGGTTGCCAAGTTAAATCGAAGCCGTATAACTGGTTCTCACGATATTCAAAACGGTTCGTTCTTCTACGGACAGAACTCGTATACACCCTAGTGTTTTATTGATCACTGACAATGCAATGCATTCATTATTCTCAATACAAAACATACAATACAAAGTCGGTGTTTAATTATCAGAATTTCCCCTGGAGCCGGTGAGTATTACTGCGAAAATTGACAAAAGCTATGCGGGGTAGGCTTTTGGAGTAGCAGTAAACCCAGAGGGCAACGATGACAAAATATGAGGCCCTGCCTAATTTAATAAATCCTACACGTGATATCAGGATTCACATAAACATATTTTAACTTTTTTTGTTCCTGGGTAATAAGTGTTTATTTCCTTCAAACTTTGCCTTTTGTAACCAGGACAGTGATGATTTGAAATCTTCCTATTTTCAATTGGACAACGGGTACATCTGCACATTCTTAATCACATAAAGGAAGAAAAACAATTACACATGAATATCAATGCCCTGGTCACAAAAGCAAAGTTTGAAGGGAATAATAGTAATGTTCTATACTGTTTACACATAAGCAATTCGAAAATAACACTCACTACCCAGGGGCAAAAATCGAGTTGCACGGTGTAATTAGGGTGACCTTGTTCTTTTTTTTATTTATGACGATTACGATGATGTCGATATAAAAAAAGGTACTATTCGAATGTACAGAGTATATGTTAAATGTATCTATTGCCTCACCCTGACAATGCAGTTAATCACAACGGGTAAGGATACTTACTATGGCAATCCTTCCAGACACCGGTGTAGTCTTTTGATCGGTATCCCCATTGTCGTCTTTTATGTTCTTCTTTATTACTAGCTTGTTTTTTTATCTATATTCTTCTTCTATTTTTCTATATTAAACACACCTATTCTCTTCATTTTCTTATTTTACTTTTTTTCTTCTTCTTCTTCATCTTTTTCTATCCCACCTTTGATTCTCTTTCTTCCTCTTCTTCTAATTATTCCTCTTTTTGTTCTTCTCTTACTTTTTGTTCTTATTCCCTTCTTATGTTTCTTATTTTTTCTTCTGCTCCCACATCTTCTTCTTCTTCTTCGTCTTCTTCTTCTCCTTATTCTTCTTCTTCGCTTTCTTTACCCCCTTCTTTTTCTTCTCTTTCTTTCTTTTTTCTTCCTCTTCTTCTTCCACTTTTTCTTCTTCACTTTCTTATCATTCTTCTCTTTATTTTTCTTCTTCTTCCCCTTCTGACTTTCCTTCTTCTTTGTTCTTTTTTCTTCTTCTTCCCCGTCATCTTTTCTTCTTCTTTGTCTTTCTCATTCTCAGGTGGCCTCTTCTGAAACACAATGCTGTCTGGCGTCTAGACTGGCGCTGTATTTCGTTCACTCGATGCTCTCTCACGAACATTGGACCGTAAACAATGTGTTCCACATCTTAACTCTGGGGGAAAATATAGTCACGTAAGGCCAAGACGAAAGATTCTTTTCATGTCTTTTCCTTGGAGTGGTGCGTACTTTCCCCATTCTCCATAGGAATAATCGCGGTTGACATTTCAAGATGGCGTCTGACATTTTATTCATCGGAAATAAATTCAAACTCTAGCACCGAAATAGTCAGCAACGGAGAGAGCATCAAATTATATTTGTCTTTTTCACAAAACGCGTTCTTGACCTGAACACACGCACGCACACCAAAACAGATATATACATAACACGCGTATACATACATACATGCATACACACATTACATACATACATATATACACACACATCTATATTTTAAAGTAGTTAAATATGTTTGTAATCTAGGATGTCGAGAATTAAGTATCACAGAACAGAAACGAAGGCATCTCCGAAATCAGTAGGTCTCAAAGTATGTACAGTAGATATCGTTAGGGAGAACTTTGCACAAAGGTGTCGATTTCTTTGGGGTCTGCGTCTGCGCTCTCTGAAAAATGTTCGTTTTAAAATGGGTGAGGGGGGATCAATGATTGTTGGGAATTAATTCATGACTTCCAAGTCATAGTAGCTCCATAGTCGAGTTGTTAGCGACACGGACAATATAATAGGCGGACTGAGTTCAAACTCCGACAGAGAAAGTTTAATCGTTTTCCTCTTTCAATTGTATTTGCTTTCAGACTATGTTATCTTCAAATCTTCAGGTTTTAGACGGGGTGTTCTATTTACACTAAATTGTAAATTTGGCTGAATTGGATTTGTCATAAGAAAACTGCGAATGTAATGTTGGCAGTATCAGCACGTCTCGCTCTACCCACAGCTCACATCTTTAGGTCAAAATCTGCAAAAGAAAATCCATCAATTTCACTGAAAATCTCCCAGTGTTAATGTAATGTTGACCGTACCTATATTAAATAAAGTACTAAAATTACCTACAGCACACATGTGTGTGTATGCTTTAACAAGTCGAAAATCATGCATCACGGAGTTTATATTCACCATTTTAAGGTCGACTTTTACAAAATAAATCGTCGATTTCTATGGGGTCTGTGTTCAGAGAAAAAACAATGTTATCGCTTAAGAAATCAGTGAGAGCAATAAATAATACACCAGTGTTTAGAAACGAGGTAGAAACAATGGATGGAGAAATATTTTACTTGTTTTCTTTTAATTGCATGTGCTTTCAATTTATTAGACCTTCAAAGCTTTTGGAAATTTGTCAATTTTGAGAAAGGACATTTTTAAAGTAATCTAACGCTAACCCGATAATAAAACACGTTTTTCTTAGAGCAATAATCCTAATCCTACCTCTAACCCTATTCCAAACCCAAATGTAACAATAAAACATGGGCACAATTTAAATCCGATAGCCCGCTTTGACGTGCGAACTACTAACGCCAAAAGTGCTCAAATGCATTCTCAGTTTTGAGAAAAATGATATTTTATAGTTTTAGGAGGGGTATGCTGGCACTGCCGATGGTTGCGTGGTGGCTTGCGTGGGTCTGCCCGGGAGTATTTGCTGCCCGACATGGGAGCGGGGGTGAGCACGAGCGAGAAAGAGGGCAGCAAATAAGTTGTTAAAACGCCTTCTTTTTATGTTGGCAATAAAAAGCAACCAACACATGCAGCTCAAAGTGAATAGTAGTATAAAACTATAAAGTATAAACATTATTAATTATGTACAATACTTCATCTAAAATGCAATAAATCAAATTGGTTTGTCAATACTGACACGACCAGTTAATAATAAACATGGTGCAGAAGAGATCGAGGTAGGAGATGAATCTAAAGGTCCTGATCTGGACTCTCGTTTGCCACGATTTCCCGTAGCCCAGATAGCGGTAGTCGTTAACCTTACCCCCCCCCTCCCGCATAGAGAGTCCTGGGTTTGGGTCTCACAAGTTCGGTATTCCAATCCGTGCTGTTTATTGCGATAAAAGGCAACTGCCATTTGAAATGAAACTAAATAGTATTAGGTTGTCCGACATGGAATCTATGATTGTGATTTCGACAAATTCTGAAGCATACCATATTCAACTAATTATACGACATTAGCTTTCTTTTAAATGTTTAACTTATGATTCAGCATATCGGTTTTAATAAGATAATCCCTCACTCTCGCTGATGTTGTCCACATAGGAAATCAGACAATTGTTTTTGTATGAGTTCAAACTCGGTAAAGAATACTGTCAAGCTCTCAGGAACAACAATTTCGCATTTGGAATGGGAACTTGCTCAGAAAGAACAGTACGACCTTGGTTCAATAAATGTAATTCCGGAGATACGATCCTTGATAATATCTCTTGAGGACGCTCTCAATCAGTTGTTGATGATTATAATTTAAGGGATGTTGTGGAAACTGATACAAGGACACCTGTTCGTGCTCTTACACAGAATTTACAGATTATTCAAAACACTTTTAGAGTGTCACCAAGCATATTCTTCCTTTCATAAACGGACATGTTATGAGGAACAAACTAATGGTATAAAGATTAATAATGATGATTTACAATACTTCATCTGAAAAGAAAAGTTGTGATAGGCATTTATGAAATCTCTTTCATTCTTTTATACTAAATACTTTTTGTTTATGTCTGCTTCATCAAAAGTCGTTGATTAATTGTTGTATCTTTTTTTATTCATCGATATTTTTAAGGTTAGCTAGATCAAAGGAGACGTTTGCTGACGGCTACTGTTTTTGTTTCGCGGTAAGAAACACAAAGGCCATTATTAATTTACCAACAATTTGATGCGTCTCGGACGCCAATTATCAAGTCGGTATAACTTAATGGGACAATTTGGAAAGGAAAGAAACGCTCGACTATATAAGTAGGAGTAGCTTTGGTTCAAAGGAGTAGAATAGGCCTAGAGGATATAGTTACCGTGAATATGTAATCTCATCACTTTGGCAGGAAATGTTGTAACACTCTGTTCATCCCCCTGTCTTCTAATATAATAGCAACAGTAACACGCTCTTAGAGTGGAGGAAAGGCCCAAAGGTACCCTATTTACTTAAGGCGAGAAATTCAATATAACTCAGGTTTAAAATTGGGGAATAGTATCATATTTACGTGTAAAAATAATGCTAATATGTATGGATAGATCACTGATTTTTAGCTACAAAAAGTGGGGGAAGCATTATATTTGAGATCGCATTGTACTCGAGTAAATACTGTACACAATCAATGAAGTTGACTAAAAGGTAGACAGATACCAACGTGTGTTCGGACTATTTAAACTCTTTTTCTCATCTTCGATGCAGTCACAACGTTTTGGCCGATTCGGTCTCTTTATCCGGTAGGAGAGACTCTCCTTCCTTACTGATATTACATTGTACACCTGAATAGGACCTTAACAGACTCTTAAAAGAAGATTCTCACCTCTTGTGGCACCAACAACCTTCAATGGACAACAGCAGCTGATGATAGGCGACATATATTCGAACAATACAAGTTCTTCTTCTTAACATCGTTGATGTTAACACAACATTTCGATCGATTCATTCTACGGCCTTCTTCAGGTGTAAAATGTAATATCCGTAAGGAAAGATACTATCGGTCTTTTCTTCCGGTGGTTCAACGGATATTACATTTTACGCTTGAAGTGTGTGGAAATCTCTGTTGAAAGTATTTTAAGAGCGTTGGGTTCGCACCATTGAACACAATTTTCTCATTCTCTTTTTACGCCCGTATACCCTAAGTACAACCCCCTCTCTCTCTGAATGTGCCTTCCTCTTTTTCTGTCTACCTATCTATTTTCTTTTGTCAAACTCCAGTACAAAGTCTGTAGTTGACTTAGTTTTCCTACCGTAATAAGAACAACAACA
>VCCN01007264.1:4026167-4039356 GCA_006491835.1 Architeuthis dux
ATGACTTGGCATTCAAAGATATGAACTAGTTTCGTTTATTTTCATCAGCCAATTAACTGAATTGTAGTTCTATGACTAACTCAATAAAATGTATTGGGATCGGTGGCAACTCTATGTGAGTCAGGGCTTTTATCTTGCAACGTATAACTTGCAATGCATTAGTTTACAATCGGCAAATGTTCTTATTTTGCAATGGATAACTATTACTCCTCACCACCTCTCGCCGTTAATGGGTTAATGACATCTAATGATGCCCGCAATAGGGTGATTGGTGTCCCAGTGGCTTGGCTCCTTTGTGAGCCAACATTTAGTGACATTTGTCAGTGGAAATGCAGTAGCCAAACTATTTCTTATGAAGCTTATGGGGTCTCCCTCCAATGGCCGCCCCAGTTACACCTCTGTCCCAGAACACGTTACACTTAGATTGTTTTATTCTCTCTTCTGTGGTTATTTTCAGTCCAGTCACGAAAGCCCCACCTGTCAACCACAACGAACGTTCTTATAAAAGTTTCAGCTAACTTTCTTTCTTGACATTAGCTTTTTTATTTCATAAGTTTCACGAAGGATAGTAACGTAACTATTGTATGCTTCAATACCTTCCAAATGCATTAGACATTTCTTTGGGTTTGGACCAGGGTTTCTTTTCACATGTGAATTTAGTATTCACTTACTGTTCGGACACAAAGAAAAATACACCTTTTTATAATGTTTTTTGTTAAATTAACAAAACACTTATTCTTATGCAAACATAAAGCATATGTAAATTTATTCAGCTAAGTGTTCGGAATGTTAATTCGGTTAGACTAAAAATAATCTATATAGACTGTATGTTGACGTTCGGCATTCAGAATGTTTGATAGTTTTGGCCTCTGGGGTATTTTATTCATATGCAAGAATTCGCCAAACGAAAATTGACTCCTGACAAATAAATACGAACATCTACTTATGTTTATAAACTATTTTCTTTTCAGTTGACATTTAAAGACGTTTTGTTTGAATTCGTCGATTTCTTTTGTGATAGTTGAACACAAATACACATATGAATTCAATAACCGACACCTACCTACTTTAAAGATATACAATAAAATGCTACAAACGCTAAATAATGTATTCATACATTGACCACGTTGATTCGTGGATCTGAAACAGAGCAATGTCCTCTCTAACTGGCTGAGGATTGCTTTTCTTATGAGTTCGATTCTCTGTGGTACCACACTATTATGACTTTGTGTCGGACTTGCATGGATTCGAAAAAGAATATTGACAGATAAATAAGAATATCCACACATATAATTATAAATATGCATTTGTCGTCTGTTATGCTTACGTCATCAGTGACGCCTGGTGACGTACTTAATAGAAATACAATTGTATGTTACGTTAAACTTGATAAATTGTATCTTTACTTAATTATACCTTTCGATCAGTTTAATATTTAGTAAATATGGAACATAAACAAGAAAATTCCGCGCAATATTATGTTTTTGATATTTCATAAGTACAATCTAAATACCAAATCTTATTACGGCAATGGGTAAACTAGTTTTATTATGTTTATAAACCCTTTTCCCCCGTAAATATCTAAAGGCGTTTTGTTTGAATACGTATTTTTTGTGGGTCGTGAGTGCAAGTAGCCGAGCGGTCAAAGGCGCAGAGAATGTGCTCGTCAAGCTAGCTGAAACAATTTGAGCTCACTTCGCACTAATGCCCTTTTTGGAAAAGGCGTGTATCCATTTACACCCCCCTACCAGCACGCTATGATCCAGCACTGCAGGGTGAGCCCTCCATCATATCTCCTTACATGGGGAAGGGAGGCGTAAGTAACTTGGCAAACCGGGAGTGGGTTATGGTAGATTTCTTATCTAAGACAAAGGAAAGTGGCAAAGAACGGACGGTGTAATGCGACCATCGTCTCCACATCCCCACCAACTAGTGTATAAGAGGAAAATGAAATGAATTGAAATGTATGTGTGTTCTTTTAACGTGTTCTCTCCTGCATTGTTTGTTAGTCGGTGTATGTAAGCTTAGCATTGCCTAATGCAATGGTCGCCAACATTTCTCTCATTATAGGAACCCCAAATATTACTGAGACACTTAGAAAGAACGCTTAAACTTGATAATAGAAAGTATATATACGTAAACATCTTTTCATTTCCCTTTATTAAAAGACTATACCATTTCAAAAAAGAATAACAGATTAAGGTAGAATCCTTTAGAGGAATCTGATCTTATATCAATCAAATAACAAGAGTCTGGAAATGTCATGGTGGTTGCGTTTGCAGTGGTTTCATCGAATTGTCTAATTGTGGCGAGAGCAAAGACAGTGCACCCTTCATTACGGGCGTATGGGAACTCAGTAGTTAAGGGGGCAAATGTCTTAATTTGCCCGAAAGTTTACTCGGTTTTGTCCCGAAA
Organism: Architeuthis dux; assembly: GCA_006491835.1. NCBI lineage: Eukaryota > Metazoa > Mollusca > Cephalopoda > Oegopsida > Architeuthidae > Architeuthis > Architeuthis dux. Next base: position 4,028,583 of record VCCN01007264.1, read on the forward strand.
CTTTACACAGTTTTGCCCGAATTCCCCTCCACCATCTGCCCCCTGGATCGTACGCCCCTCGTCAGTATATCCAACTCGTCGATATATTGTGTTGCTCTTTGTTTGAGTCATTGCTGAGAATCCAGTCTCGCCGAGGTATGTATTAGGAGATCACACCATAATTTCCAAAGCTTCAACAACCAGCTTTTTCATTTCGATCGCCTCATTGAACACCATGGCCCAACATTCATTAACAGTTGATGCTGAGAATTTTGATTTCCCTCCCAGGTAACATTTGAATGCAAGTCGAATCTTTGCCTCATTATGAATCTTCGACATATCAATCAATATGCATCAAAGCAACCAGTTTGATTTTTCTAGAGATATGTATTACTCTACAGGAAGGTATTTTTCGGTATTACATTTTAAAACTCATAGAAGATCCATGGTATATTCTTTGATGCTACTGTAGTCTTCCAAATTCGTCTCGTCAAAGCTGTTTGCATGTAAGGAACATTGGAGGTCTGCTTTCTTGACATTTCCTCAGAGCCTGAAATCCTCGGATCTTGATAATTGCACATCACATGTTATTGTTCTTTATTTGACGTGACAAATTCAACGTGTTTAAATATTCAAATATGGAAGCCATGTAACCTAATGCGATGATCCACCTTGAGTCATCAACTCACTCTTCGTGTTGGAGAATATAGCAACAAAGCTGTGTATTCGGGCTCCATATTTTCACAACGTCTGACACATACGGGATTGTTTACCTCTGTTCACGAAGTTGAAAAGAGGTATATGTTTTTGGTCGCGTCTGTTTGTTTGTTTGTTTCCTTGGTGGTTCGCATATTTTCCTGTCCGGAGGATATCTTCAAAGGTTATAAATGAATTGAATTCAGATTATCTGGAAGGGTGGACAATAGACAAAGGACGAACTGATTCCATTTTATAGCTTCTCTGTCAGATCTCACTCTTTTTCACGAACCCAGGTTGGTGACCACTGTCCTAACGTATTACTGGGAGCTCCTGCACGGGATTCGAACAAAACAATAACGAAGGTCTACCAGATTCACACTAGCATGCTAAACATCACTCTGCTGCAATTGACATACATAGGTATACATTTACTTAGCTTAGCTTAGTTGGCTACAATATCAAAATATCAAAGTACCCAGTTAGTACTCATTACCCGATAACGGGTCTGCTGGAAGATCTAGCTCATTATCTCTCAGTGGGAGGCGCCACTATCTTGTGTGCAATGCCGTCTTATCGCATGGGCACACCGAACAGTTGCTCGGGGCCTCATGCTTTTAGGGGCCCGGAAATTCAATAAGACAAATTAAGGTTGATATTATTAATTAGTAGACGTCGAGAACCTTTTCTAAACATATATTTACATTCATGGTTAAATTATTGAATTCTTTTGTGGCATTTGTTTTTATGATTGTCATTTCTATTTTACCTATTCAACTAATTATTCTACATTAGCTTTCTTTTAAATTTTCAACTTAGAGATTCATCATATCATTTTTAATAAGATAATCCCTCATTCTTCCAGATGTTTTCCTCAAAGGAAATCAGACTTGTCTTTGTATAAGTTCAAACTTGGGAAAATGTTCAAGAACAGAGATTTCGCATTTGGAATGGGAATTTGCTAGAAAGAACAATGCAACATTGGTTTAACACATTTCGAAATGACCCTCGAGGACGCCCTCAATCAGTTGTTGATGATCGGAATTTAAGGGATGTTGTTGAAATTGATACAAGGACAACTGTTCGAACTCTTGCTCAACATTTACAGATTTCCAACTGTAGGGTGCCACCAAATATATTCTTTCTTTCATAAACGGCCATTTCATGTGGAACAACTTAATATTAAATCAGGGTCGGCAATACGGCACATGGGCCAAATCCAATACATTGCTTTGCCCGGTGGACTAAACTATTCTTAAGACGGCCCTGCATGTAGGAGGTCTGTCAATATTAACGAACAAATAGCCTCCCATAGGGAATGGCACCTTAGTCCCGTTCGATGTGCTCCATACACTTATCCTACCATCATTCTACTTTCAAAACAGTCTGCAAAATCCTCTATTGGTATCGCCATCAGCTGCATCGTATCCTTCTCTTTACTATGTATCCACGGTCTGAAAACCTTTTGGGAAAGGCTAATAGTCACAATGTAGATTGTAAGTGGCTTACAGACTTGGGTGATGCAGTGTTCTGCCAAAACGACTCTGCACAAGAGTGGAGAATCGGCATCGCGAATGCCTATCCATACAGAGGAAAGCTTCATAATTACCTTTCAATTGATCAAATACATCCACATCGCATTGAAATACACACTGACCTGACTTCCTCACCTCTTTGACAGGTAAATCTACGCTGCTTCCTTCAATTTGCTCATTATCCTACCTTTTGATTTCTTTGTATATATGCTTGTTTATATTCAAGTGTTTCTAATCAGCATGGTTGAAAATCAAATGTTGCTTAAAATACCTGATGTTTCTAAGCGGCGATCCATCTGAAGTAATGGCATTGTTTAATGGTGCTTAAGTTGGATGATCAGACGAGAATTTGTTCTTGCAGCGAGGCTTGACTCTAAGCCAGCTGTATATTTAAATAATACGTAATACAAATCAATTACCGCCAGCAGGCAAGAAAGGCAGTCGGCAGGGGACAAACCTCCCTCGCTGAAGCAAATCGCAGTACAAGTGCAGACGGAAAGACATGGCACCGTAAGGCTGGATCTTCCCCCGGTTGATAGACCTTCTCCTGCAATCGTTGTGGAAAGGTCTCCCTCTCTCCCGCATAGGCCTTCTTGGCCACCTACAGACATAGGAAGGTTTCTTCAAACTTTTTTGGTGGCAGTTTAATTGTATGCAATAGCCTCACGACGAGTATAATCTGAAAGATTTTTGAAAATCTAAATGCCTATTTAAAGGCTTGAACTTGAACCAGTACATGTGGTTAGCCATTGTACTCTAGCACTTTTTGATATATTGCAACAAAGGTTTCTTAGAACCTATTTGACCCTAAACGAAATAAATGTTCAAAGTAGCAAGATAGATATGGTTACTTCAACTGTAAAAAAACATGGAATTATTTTTATTAATTAGTGCTTTATATGTATTCTTCTCAGGTATTTTGGTTTGAAGGGTCAGCATTTCTAATTATCACTAAGCTTAGCTTACTCTGGCACAATGGTATAAGAGCAGGACATTCCTTGGGGATTAAACACAATACTCTACGGGTGAATACTAGTCTTAGCACAGGGTTCTTCAAATCTTTTCGATCGCGACCCAGTTTAATTTCATGAAATAACCTCACGACCCAAGGATATATATACAATACAAATCCATAGTACTGGCACCATCATCTTGCATAAACAAAAACGTAATATGATATATAATTATCTTACAAGTATGATACATACATAGCTACATACGAGATCTGTCCATAAACCGAACGCCAATGAGACGTTTTAGAGTGGTGTGATTGAAATATTATGTAGCAGTGACTTTGGCCTTTTGAATAAAAACAACAGCATCAAGTCACGTTGGTTGTTTAACTATACGAGAATTAACGCGTGTCCAGTGTGCTTGGCGTTTTTTTACCCAAGTTGAACAGTGGATGTTTTAGATGTCTTGTGATTCGTGAAACTCGTTCGCCTGAGCCTCTGTGAAGTCTTCGACGTGGTAGGAATCTGTAAGCTCGTGTAAGAAAAACTGATGATGCCTCCTGTTGCATTTTTATTCATCTGTCAACGCATTTTGCGGCAACACAATGCATCATTAGATTTTCTTTTAAAATCATGTTGCACGAACTTTAACAGATTCCAACCTATTCGGAAACTTCACAGACACCCGGGCGACGATGTCCACGAGTTACAGCAAGCATTTGTTGTTCAATGTGATCTTCCTCCGTCGAGGAGAAAGGTCGTCCAGATTTAGCATCCTCTTTGGTGGATCGTCTTCCCGATTTGAAACGCTGGTATCAATCGTGGCATTGCGTACGGCTCCGGCAAACCTCCCCATGGGCCTGTTGCAACATTAGAAAAGTATCCCAACACGCTTTTCCTAATTTGAAACAGAATTCCACAAAAACACGTCACTCGCTGCAAGAACACATTCTCGTCTGATCACCCAAGTTAAGCACCATCAAACAATGCCATTAATTCAGACGGATCATCGGTTAGACACATCAGGTATTTTAAGCAACCTTTGATCTTCAACCATGCTAAGCCAAGCTGATTAAAAAACCTTCATTGTGCGACGCCAAGCGCACTAAACACACATTTACTATCACAGGCGTAGCTAAAAACTAATCAACGTGGTTTGATGCAGTTCTATACAAAATGACATGGCCACTGCTACATTTCAGTCAGAGCAAGCTAAAACGTCTCATTGGCGCGCTGTTTTAAAAGTTCAGCTTTATTATAACAGACCTCGCATATACATAGATGCATATATAAAATATTGAAATATGGAAATTGCTGTGCACACAAGGGATTTCAAACTGTGTAGATAGCTTACTGAGTTTCTATTGAAACGATTATTGAATTCAAAAGTGCGCACATGAATTTCTGCGCTGACTAGAAAGAATGGTCAGGACTCATTCTTTGAAGAGCCCTTCAAATCTTCGTACGCGACGTCAAGTCATGACATGACATGTAAATGTATTTTGTGTCAGTTTGTACCTCTTGCGTATGAATTGCGTACAAGCGTATATATGCACCCCCCTGGAGACCTTTTTTCATGGCCACCATAATGTTTGGCAGGGTCAACTAAATGAGAATCAAAATTGTTCCCATGAAACAACTCAATTGAGCTATGTGTAAAAAAAGCTGTTTTTAAACTATATGTAATGTATCTTTTCCGTGAGAACCGTTCATTTCAGACAAGGGACGCGTGTAAGCGACAATATCAATGTTTCATGTGTACCATATTGTTTGGCAGGCTCAAACAAATGAGGATAAAAATGGTTCCCATGATAGAAACTCTTTTAAACAATATGTAATTTATCTGTTTCCGCAACAACCGTGCATTTCAGTCAAGCGAGATGTGTAAGCGATAATACCACCATATATTTGCCAATGTTGATGATGGAAAATGCGGTACCAAACTGAAGCTGAGACACCGATGTCTTTATTACAGAGTATCGTTATGTCAATTAGTCTATTTGCATATTCATGAATATTAAGTACAACATAAAATAGAGGAAAGATAGGTTAAGAATCAGTCCAATATCTTCATTGGCCTCATCTCCTTCATCTTCATTCTCTGCTTCAAGCATCCCCACCAGAATATCTACCAAATGGGCTGGAAGTAAATCTTCTTCTATCCATAGATGTGCGTGAAATCCATTTACAAGTGTCCATCGTTGTTCTTCTGGAACAGTGGGAATACCCGGATCATCTATGTGAGAACTCTTCCAAATTCCCACCTGATAATTCAACAATTTCATGTGTTGGACCAAACAATTCCTACAAGCGGTCAATTTCAGTAAGGGAACAGTACAGATATTTACGTTTAAGATCATAACTTGGGTGTTTCTCAGAAAGGATAGGTCTCTTCTCTTGTCCAATTAGGAGCAGGTTAGGCAGGATTTGTCTTTGTTACAGGATCTAAACCCACAAAGTTGACTATTTGGCTGATTATTTTCCAGTAATTAATTATCCAATTACAGAGTACATAACAGTCCAATAATGCCTTTCCAACTCATTTGGAACAATCCTGAAAAATACAAGAACCATATGGTCATGATCGGCACATTGATGTTTGCACATCTGAAGATGGTTGGGAAAGAAGATGACTTGTTCTGCATGGTTTGATGTAACGTTAGAAGCAGGATTAGTGTACATCGGTTCACTTCAGGGGGTATTACACGGAGAACATTATGAAAGGGCTATGCACTGTCATAAGATTGTTTTAGAAAGTTTGGAGAGGAGTGTTGGAACATCTTTTAATCCAAGAAGGACCTCCATAGCAATCCAAAGAGAAAATGTTAACCCTTACACAGTTTCCATCCACGGAAATGCCGGAGGTGGTTTTAAATGATGAACATATGTAACTATATCAGAAAGCATTCTGCTTACAAACTAAACGTTCGTGAAGGCGAACTAAGATAAACTGCTACGTTTTGATTGTCCTATATGTATCATATTTGGCTTGTGATATCTCTTATTTGTTGCATGCAGAATTTGCTTCAGGTGTCAGCTATTTTCTACGGTTATGACGGACAGAGCTGTGCAAGATATCATTTTTCTCCGTATTCATAGGCAATGTGGAATAGTCTCATCCGGGAATAACATAGTCAGGGGTGACATGAGTGTTGCTAGGTTTTTTTCATTCCTGGTAACAGCTGTGCTGTAGATTATACGATGGAAGAAACCTTCATGAAGCAGGCTAAAAGTCACAGTGGAGCTGATAACAGTGGTTCTGGTGTTACATGGATTGCTGGGATTTATGATGTATACCTGCGGTTGTTCCGAACAAAGCATGATAGATCAAAGTATGTAGAGGCCACATTAAATATGGCAGATATGTTGAACAACTCGGAATCCATACATGGCAAAGAGATCTTCGGCCTGCGGTAATTCAGAAAAGTGACCGAGAATGAGAGACAGTTAATGCCATTAGGGAATTTATTGATCGATGATAAATACCATTTGTATTGCATTTCCTCAGGTGCTTGGTCCGAGGCACGGGGCAGGAAGCTAAGAAAGCTTTCTTAACTGAGCGACTAGAAACATATGAGAAGTTGTTTGAACCCATAAAAAGACTTAATTTATAGGCAATGGAAGATATGGGAAAGAAAGTAAAATCTGAATAAGTCAACAAGGGAATATTGCAATACACTGCTAGTCCAATCACAAATGCAGATTGATTTAAAAGTTCTTATGAAATACGCTGTTACTCCAGTTCCATTCGGTATTGGCACGGTCGATGGCTGCTTATCAAAAACTGACAAATCAAAAGGACTATATACTTAACAGGAGGGATAGACCTTGCACAAGTTCCAGCACAATATAGAATACGTTTAGTTATAGAAGGTGTATAAGGAAAGTTCAGCTAAAAGTATGGAAAGAGCAAGGCGATAAAGGTTATTGATACAAGGGGAGAACACCATAATCTGTCAGACTGGAAACCGTTATCGACAAACGAAGACAACAAAGAACTGCTTGTACAAATCATTTGTAGATGCTGGAGTAATTATTCCTATGCTAGGAAACTAGATGTGAGATAGTTCATACTTATCTGTGAACGTGATGGCTACCTTTTCACATCAGAGGATGGCAGAAAAAACAGAGAAGAAACATACACAATGGTTGCGTTTTACTGTTTGTATGACAAGGAACAAGGTTACGGGACTGTTCAAGTGAGAACTCCGCACTGTGACATATTATTCATTCTTCTCCATTATATTGACATATTCGAAGGTGCTACTGTCTTATTTGATACTGGCCCAGGGAACCATAACAAACTGATCAACATAATGGATATTGCTAGGTCATATACATATGAATATCATGCAGCCCTTCTTGGCCTACATGCATACAAATGGAGAGGCCCTGTAATACCGACATATACACTTGAGAAGGGATCAACGTCTTTAACTTCACTTGCAAGTCTGGAAAACTCTTGGGATTTGTCAAGTGACCTCATACGTGAACTAGAAGAATTCACTTGCGACACATGGCAACATTAGATTCGGGGTAGTTGATGAATTGAGACTGTTCAATATAAAGGATACGTGTGAAGATAAACCGACATATGCGATGCGCAATATTGACATAGTAACATTGCCCCCACCCCCCACCCGCTCTTTAGAAGTGTTTGGTCCAACATATCAGATGGGAGTTTGGAAAGGTTCTCATATAGCTGATCCAATTATTCCGAGTTTCAGAAGAACACGGATGGACACTTATACATGGATTTCTTGAACATCTATGGATACTTCCACGACAGATATTCTGGCGGAGATGCTTGAAGTAGAGGGTGCAGATCAAGGCGATGGGGATGATTAAGATATTGAAGAGCAGGTTGACTGGCTTAATGAATGAATACACAAGTGTGCAAAATAAAAGAGATGATAACTTTCAATGAAGTTATAATCAGTATGACAGCTATGCAAATGAGCCCAAAATACACATAGTTTGTACCAGAGCAGATCTATTCCATTTGTGAATGCATTGATGGGCCTTTAAACACGAATACGAGTCGTTAATACATTAAACCTTATTTCAAATCTGAAAAGAATCAGCATCCTTAATCAATCTTTCTTCCATTTTAAGTTGTAATTAATATGCATGTGTATGCAAATGAGCTAATTGACACGATTGTCACGGAAACAGATAAATTACATATCGTTTAAAAAGTGTTTTTTCGTGGGAACTAGTCTGCAAAACAATATGATACACATGAATAACTGTCATTGTCTAATGATTAAGATTTTGAAAAATGATATGTTCTTAGGAACATATTGTCATTTGGTTACATCTTCATTAATATTCAATATGCAAATGTGCTAATTAACATGGAGATAATTATGAATGAGGAGTAATGTCTCCATTCTGATACCATGTTTGTTCTTTCATCACCAACATTCACATGTTTCTATTGTCAGAAGTGTGCGGTTGCCATAGAAAGAGTTAGATTACACTTAGCGCAATTAAGGGAACGATATCGATACTCATTCAATAAACCCTTCCAAACAATTTGGTACCCATGAAAGGATGTATCCATGGCCGTGCATGGTAGTGTTGTATAGTGGGATCCAAAGCACCAAATCGATGTTTGCTTTGTATAATGCCAGTAGACGGATGAAGATCCTGAACTTGCCGAAAGGAAGGAAGACTCGAAACTTCTTTATAAAAGTATCCGGATATATTTTTATTTCATAATATACATTGTCGTGGTGGAGAGTGAAGAGTGGGGGAGAGGTAACGAGAGCAGACAGCATGTCCCCAACATGGACACCGGCTGATGTCTGTCTCTACTTGTTTCTGCTCTGAGTCTCTGAGTTTCTCTGTCCTCTGATCTGCTTGCTCGTGTCTCTCTCTCTTATGGGCTTCGATACACCTACTTCCTATTTCAACATCCTGTTTTTGGACACCCACGCATATGCATATTTCCTGGGGTCACCGGGGTCATTTCCATTTCCGCCCAGGTGTTAGCTCGGAAATGACATCCCGTGGCTGTATATCATAACAGTAGTCCCTGCTGGCCCCCGTCCTAACATACTGGTGTCAGCTCCTATATGTTTGACTAGGCTATGTAACGTCACTTTTCGCTGTGGCGATGTGTGATCACGTTACATATTAGAAATCGTCAGCGAAAACTGTCACCAAATCTGTCAACATATGTTACTTCAGTGTTTAAGATGGCTGCCTGTCTGGTTGGCTGTCTACGTATGTATATCGGGCGTACAGGCTGCACCAAGTGAGCTAGAGGGCTGAAGATTTTAACTCATTATTATGTCTAGAAAAACAGTGTTCTTTTTGTTTTTTTAACATAATTAACCTCTAGATTTTTAATGTTGGGGTTCAATTTGCAATGTAAGTGTATGATTAACTAATCCCTTGGTTTGTGTTCAGCAGTGGTCATGCTTGTTTTTTGAAAATTCAGACATTTCTGGTGATCAACCAAAGAAAAGAGAGAAAAATAACTCATTCAGTGATCACCCTTTCTTCGATTTCTAATTGATCACCCCCAACATGACACGCTGCCAAAATACCGTGTCTATTGAGTGACTAACCAAACCTGTAATGTATCATATTCTTCTACGATGCTTATTTTTTTCTGTCCCTTTTCTTATCTCCATTCAAGCAATTAAGGTTTCAATCAGATACAGCCGAAGGATATTTAACAATCAGCAAAAAAGTAAAGGAATAACATGGAAATCGCAGTTAACAACGTTGCTTTTTATTGTGATTGCCTAACCGTCACAACGCGCTGGATGTAACAACTCGCTTACGGTGTAAAACAAGAACTATTGGGGACAAGTTTCAAAACAAGAAATACAGGGTGTCCCAAAAGTAACGCCAGTTTTATCCCAAATGTAACAACCATTTAAAAACAAATGTATTGATGCAATGTGTTGCAGAATGGTGGTGTGTATTGGGGATTTTAGGAGTAGAATTATTTTGAAAAGTACACTGAAAAGTACGTATCAGCTGGTTAGAGTTATTGGCGTGTGTAATGAAATACATTCTGTTTACGTGTGTTCTCAGGCGTACGTGACCAAAAATCCATATCAGATTACCGGGGTGGTTTATACGGGTCAGTTTAGGATCAGTTAGGTCTGAATCCCACGAGCGATGGGAGAGGGCCTGGCTCCCTTGCCCGTGAGGGGGAGAGAGGAGGAAGAAGCCTTGATCTTTGAAGCACTTTTAGAATTCGACAGACAAGCAACAGGTCAACAAGCTAAGAAGTCCCCTCTTCACCCGGACGTGTGAAGGAAGGAGGGGGGTAGTAGGAGGAGGCCAGGCGCGTTGATTTCTGAACTGCTAGAACCACTGTCTGTCTCTCAGTACAGAAACTCGTTAGAATTTTAACTGAAACAGAATTCGGTGCCTGAAAGTGATCCGTGAATCAGCCCGGAATCGAAACTATCGATGGGAATGCAGTGAATAAAGCAGATTTTCAATTATAATCAACGGACTTTTTGTCGTCTTTCTCTCCACCCAAATGGGTGAGCACTTTTCTCCGAAGTTTATTTCCCTCCACAGAGTTTTCGGCTCCCGTCAAGACGCAGCCCCGGAATGAGACGTCCTCTCTCTGTGTGTGTG
>VCCN01007264.1:4332211-4346037 GCA_006491835.1 Architeuthis dux
CCGTAAGCAGAACGAAGCTTGGACAGGTCTGACCAGCCGGAATTGGATCTTACACACACATGCCCGCTTGTACCTCACCATGTGAAACTCTCGATGAAGATATAAGCTGAGAACGATAATACGTACATACATTGCGCCCCAACGACCAGCCTCAATCAAGTTGATTCAACCTCTGAAATTGTCTTAAATCATTGATGCCAAACTTAATACACATTAGTTGATATGGTTCTACCTTCTGTTATCTTGATACATCACACAACCGCAAACATTAGTTCATAGTTCACAACCCCTTAAAGCCACAATCCCCACCCTTATTTTGCCAACTAGTCGGCACCCCTAACCCTGGTCCATCTTGCGACACCCCCTAGCACCCCATCGACGTGAAATGAATGGGGGATCAAAGATTCCACTGTCTATAGAAATTGAAATCGATTTACGGTGGTAGATGAGAGAGTGCGATACATTGTCACACTTTATGGATAGACACAGGGGAAGATTGAGAGACGATGTACAATGGGAAAGGGAAGATAAGGGGAGGTAACCCTCTTGGAAGAGAGTCAAATGTTGCTGACATGTCGACTGTGACTGATTGTCTGTGTATTCTGGCTGGGGGCCAGTGTTTAATCGCTTTGCTGTACACTTTGACGGCTTACTCTATTGGTCATTTGTAGAGCGAACAGCGTCCGAACCCAGACACAAGTACAACGGTACAATAAACTATTTGGAGCATGCACGCACCGTCGGGGCAAACAATCGATAATCGATTACGATAGTAACCAGTCGATCTGATACAGGGGTTCTTAAACCGCTACGGCTGGTCCTCCGAGAGGAAATTTATAAGGCAGTGTGAATCTGTTTCACCCCGACCCTACACTGCACACACACCCTCGTCCTTTAGCCATCCTGTTTTCATCTGTTATAATCCCTTTTAGCATGTTATACTATATTCACCCACCGGTAAATGATAGAGTTAATCTATTTTATTGATGGACATATCGTATCGACTTTTTTTATACACAGCTCTATAGAATAAACTCTCAGGCCATTCGGGCCCCGTTGCGTTGTACCGGCTGCACTCCCTCCCAGGGGCCCTGCCCTAGGGATACGCAAGATAAATTATGTGGGTACGCGAGGTTTGTAAAATAATGGAATTGTGAAGTACCATATTTACTCGAGTACAATGTGATCTCGAATATAATGCGACCCCCACTTTTTGAAGCTAAAGATTAGTAATATATGTGTATATGTTATAATCTTTTTACATTCGAGTATAATGTGATCCCCAATTTCGACCCTGATGTGTTATGTTAAATTACTCACGTTATACATAAGTAAATACGGTAATCAGTACCAACTAAACGGTATCAGTACCATATTTTCAGCAGTGTGTATAACCAGAAATAAATGTCGTACAAGAATATCAATTGTACATGGTATGTGGGTGTGTCTCTCTGAAACTGTACCTAGAATTGAGTTACCTATTGGAAAGAGCCAGGCTCATCCATCTGATTAATATATAACCTTAAATTAAATGAAATTACTAACAAATACTAAATGTCCATTGCCTGTACTATGTTATCCATACATCTTAGATGTTATTCTTCACAAGGGGGTATGCCCACACTGTTAGACAGGACGGGTGCCCTGAAAGAAGAAGTTTGAGGACCCCTCATCTAATTGAATCACGGATAGAACAAAAATACGAGGGAAGAACATTAAACACCGGGATTCGTGTAATATTCGACAAGTTTAATTCAATCAAAGAAGTGCCGTTGGCCGATCGGTGAGCAGCGCAGGAGTTCAAACACCGACTGATACTGAGACTTGCATTAATGCCCCTGGGAAATGCAAGGATCTCCTTAGTTATGAGTAAAATAGCGTATAGTGAAGTAAGTGACGCCTCAACGTCTATTTCACATATCGCAAGCCTCGAATGGACGTGTAGCATAATGCACGATGCACATGGTTTTTGTTGCAGCGGCCTTTAGCCGATCAATCCCAGAAAAGGCGATGGCACAGCGAGAGGTGAGAGATACATATAAAATACGGGAAATATACCATATCTTCCGGGCGGAGACCTGAGGGGGGAAATGTAAATTACACAGAACTTCTCCGTCTTGAGAGAAAATCTGTTATCTGCTAAAATTGATTCACTTATTTCTGGAATCGCTTCTCTGGGCGCTGATTTTCCTTGAATAAAAAATACTCTCAATAACTATCAATGCAATCTACGCGATCTACTATCATAGTCGTTGGCTGTCTGCCTCCCTTCTCCCACTTTAACGTCTAACCACCCTCTGTCTCTCTCTCTGTCTCTCTCTCTCTCTCCCCCCCACACATGTCCGACGGAGCAGCCAAAACCAAGATTCCTTGCCGACTGCTGCTGTCTTGTCCAACGTATTTTACCGCCCAAATAATCAAACTCTATTTGGTAAGGTTCTAGGAATTCGAGCTGAACCATTTATTCAATGCACGGTGGTAAATAGTTCCTATTCTGCTGCTCATGCTAGGACGAATTTACAAAGAATGACGAAATAACAGAGGGATTAACTAATCCGGAATAACCCCTACCATGGACAGTGGAATGAGAACAGTCGAATTGAATAAAATATTCAGGCCCCTGAAAAAGTGCAGACATATCAGCTAAAACGTTGTGACTATAACCACCAAGAATAGGACACTAGTCCGAGGTAATCAGTGTATAATACCAATAATTATGATAATAAACCTTTTGGCAAAGATCTACCCTCGGGCAGCCCCGCGTGCCCCCCCACCAAAGACCTTAATGAGAGCACAGAAAGATATTCATTAAAATATCAAAGAAACCTTGTTAACAACCTTCAAGGGAATTAACCGAATACTTCGAAACCTCACTTCCATACAACGGACTGAAAATAACGGCCCCGTTTACCATAGAGTTGCATTGTAAATAGAAAAACCTTGAAAACCTTGAAGAAAACATTTTTTTCTAAACACTAACAACGTCTAGGAAGACTGTTAGTGCCTAACGGATTACAAGCATAACAGATTACTGGCGAAACAAAATTGTCTCTATTCTTTCGACTTTGTTAACGGATGTAGAACTGTACCACATTTAATGTAGTGAAACAATTTCATGTGAGCTTTGCTGTAAACCAGCTCCAGATATCACACATTAATGATCACTCATGTGACTTCTTGTTATCATAATGTGATGCGAGTAAAGCCATCAAAAGTATGTAAATACTTTTATCAGAGTTAGTGCGTTATTACAAGAGACATACATAAGCCTTATAAGTTTGTAACGTGTTGACATATACAGATTTGGCATGCGAATAAGAATTGGAGAAGATGAGAAGTTTGTCAGTACACTAACAATGAATATAGTTATATAAAACGCCACGTGATGGATTATATGGGGATGGTAAAAATTAACGTCCACTCTTTAACATATACAAGAAAATGCAGAGCAACATAATGATTTTTATATTTTTAAGTATAAAGCAATTGCAAAATTATTTAAATATAACCGACATATTTTGACGGCATGGAAAACCGTGTTTATTTTATAAAGGAATTGAAATTCACAAGCAGATATTCAAGGGATAATACGTTCTGTTGTATTCATCACCGCTACCCACAACACTGGTTTATTGCTGGGTTTAATGTGTTCATGTGTTCTGACATTTATATATATATATATATATCTATGTATCTATCTATTTCGCCCAGCCCTTACCGTTCATAGTAGAAACTTGAAATGTTGCACACATACTACCATCAACGAGTATGGAAACTGATTTTGCTTTTTGAAATCCCCCCTAAATATGTTTTTTAGCGGAGGTGGTGGATCAATATCTAATGTAAGTTTATGCTATGTTTTTTTTACCTTTTTAATGATCACAGCCCAACAAAAGGCGAGAGAAGTAACTCATTCATTGATCACCCCGTTTTCCAACTTTTTAATTGATCACCCCCAACACAGCATATATTGGTGGCGGTGATACATAATTTCCCTGGGAATGCTATGTGTGCTTGTAACGAATTAGGTACGAACAAGTCAACTGACCTTGTATGAAATAACGTTAGGGCTGGAATACTGACCTCAACCTATTAACTGCAGATGACTGAAATTTAAGTTATTGCAGTTCTATAGCTCAACTGCGAATGACGGAAATGTCCAAGAGACACACAATGGGCCCTTCCACTTAAAGTTACTGACGACTTTTCCTGCTTGTTTCTATGTTTCTCTGTCCGTAGACCTAAGTGGAAGGGGCCATTGTTTACCGATAAAACAAACTCTTCAGCTCATTTTGCACTGTATAATCAAAGTTACCGCTGTATTTAGGTAATGGGTTAAACTTGAGGTTTGTTATGAGCAAGACAGGTTGAAAACATAGTTCGTGTAATTAGTAACAGGATATAATGCTGGAAAAGATCGATGCTCAAATAGATATGTGGTTGTCAAACATGAAATGGCGTATTTTAAATAGTAAGATGATGGATGATACAAACAACAACAATGGTTAATCAAAATATGACACATTCGAAGGAATACTCTTTTCCGAACGATCCTCTGATGATAATATGCCATCTATATGAAATGGTTTATATTTCGTCGTCACAAATTCAGTAACAGCACGAATTATGGCTTCCATATCATTGACCCTTTTATTACGGATATGGTGTTCAAAATTCTTGAAAAGATGATATTCTTTACGGGAAATATCAGGTGAATATGGAGGATGCTGCACGACTTTATATCCCAATTCTCTAAGCTTAGAGACAGTTAGCTGAGAGGCGTGCTGTCTGAAATTGTCATGGTGCATTTCATTCAGTTTTGTGTCATGTTATAACACATCATTCAAACATGTTAATATTTCCTATTGTCTTGAGATGACGCGATATGGTTGCTGTTGAACTCCTAAAGTCTCTAGAAAGGCTCGAACCATGGTCGCTGTGTTGTTGGCCGCTGTTGTCTATGATTATTCATCATTACGAACAGGTTTCGGCCTCCATCGATGTGTATTATTACCATCCATATTTCCAGAACTAATCATATTGAACACCGAATAGTTTTCTATCTAAATACTTTGTTGGTGTTATTTATTAGCATCAACTTCCGGGTAGCGTTCTCTTTACTCTCGTCCATGGTTTGAAATCTATTAGAGAAAAGCCAGAGGTCGCATTTAGCCAAACCTTTAGTAGTAGCTTACAGGCGTTTCATAAAGGTGCATCCTTTATGGGACCCGCCTGAGATAAGACTATTAGTCACGTGGCAACACTGTACTCAGTGACAACACTATTTAGCAGGTGGAATGGTCGCATCATGTGCTATCCTCATTAGAGCATCGATTCCTGTGTGTTATATCAGCTATGTCGTTTTCCAATGTTATGAAACATTCACGTAACCCAAGTTAAAGGACATCACATTCAACATCTAGTGTGAAGTTAAAATGTATGTGTAAGTAGCATCTTTTGGTAATGTTGTTCTAATTTGTATCTTTAAAGAGTAGTTTTGTTTTTAGATTTAAGATTGTTTAAATATAAGTTGTCAAAAAGACGGGTGAATCCTTTTGAAACACCGTGTGTTTGTTCGTGTTCAACCGCACCGATTCCATTAGAACACGGTAAATGTACACGGTTTCTCGGGTTTTCATATCGCAGTCGAATGAATTTATCATTACATTACATCTCTTTCCATATCAACATTTCTCCACCTGGTGTTATAAAAAGCGAGAAATAATTAGTTCCAACTGAATATAAATTGCTTCCTTATTTTTATCTGATTCTATGAACAGATTGTCTTTCTTCGACAGGCAATTGGAGATCAAATACCAAGTGGATGTATCAAGCTTTTTGTCTATAGAATTCGCAATGCATTCATTGGACGGCGAACTTACTTATTAGGTTATTGCAATGTGTCAAGCATCTTTTGATTAAATTATGTATTTATGTAGATTCATAGCATTATTATTTAGCCATCTTTGCATTCTACCTGGCTTCATGTGAATAAGGTTGCCCATCATGCCAATTGTGTATACCATCATAAAATAACGATTCCGTTTTTGATTTGAAGCATTCTGCGAGGAATCTTTCGGTATGTTGAGATCTTTGAAACTGCTTACCAGACAGAGTGTGTTGCATGTGTGACAGGCTGAAGGTGATGGGTCTGGAGCATAGGTTGTATATGGAAACACATTAACACCCCAGATGCATTGTTGATTGTTGTGTCGCGTTTGCAACTTAAATACGGCTGGTTGACTTCCTTGTCTAGATTAAGTTATCTTATATGACAGTGCGTCATTCAAACGAGCAAGTTGCTCACTGAAACTTTGCACAGTTTTGGCAATTATAGAAATAATTTTCTGTATATACTACCAAATACAGAGAATCACATTTGCTGTACAGTAGAATTAGTCAAGATTGATGTATTGAAGTTTGTCCTAAATCTAGCCATGATTTTCTTCGTTACTCATTTTCATAATAATCTTTTTTGTCATCTGTCTAAAAATGATTTTTTTCTCTGTTGAAAAAGAAAGGAAAGACAAATGTTTAAACTCTAGCCGGTGTTTTGTTTTCATGAGTTCATGTAGAATCTACAACTTGTGGAAAACGGTCACTATTGACTGATAGCAAGTGATATAGCTTTGAGTAAACTTCAAAGACATTTCTAATTGTAAATATCGCGCTGTGAATCCACCTGATATTAATCAGGTGGATTCACAGCGCAATTTTTACCATTAACTGCACATGACTAAAATCTCAGTCATTGTGGTCCTATGACTCAACTGCACACGACGGATATTTCACAAGTGACACAATGGACCCTTCCACTTAAAGTTACGGACGACTTTTTCTGCTAGTTTCTATGTTTATCTGTCCGTAGCTTTAACCCATAATAACCCACTGTGATACCGGTGTCACATACAATTTAATTGATCTGCACAGTATCGTATATAATATTATAGGTTATCCTTGATTCTAACTCATGGAGTGTACTAAGTGACATATAATGAACATCCTGGTGCAGTCACGTTGACTCTGTGTCAATTCTCCTACCCATAACCCCACATAATGTTCCTTCAATTAGAAATGGGTCTGGGTTCTTATGGGTTAAGTAAGCTGGTCCGTTATTTACAGAAAAAATAAACTGTCCAGCTTATTTTATACCAGCCTGTATAATTGACGTTACAGATGCATTTAAAACGTGGCAACTAAGATGGCCCTGTCGCTGTTTATGGGTTACACGGGAAGGAAAGGAAGAAAGCGAGTCTTGCAAAGTCGACTGATATTTGATTTAAAGAACTCTGATAAGATTTAATCTGCGATGAAGTGAAATCAGTGTCTAGCTATGAGACACATGATGGACGAAGCGATAAAGCAAATGACAGCAGATCTAAATAATAGAAAACACCTACATACGAATCAGACTTGTTCTTCTTCCGAGATTCAAGTTGCCCTGATTTTACGCCGGTTTAATTTACGCCAATTTACAATAATGCCGGTTTAAAATTGACACGTTATATTCTTTAAAAAGAAAACTACTTCGTGAACGCGTTACGTAGTTCATATTTACACCGTTGGTGGCACCACATATACTATTTCGACCAAGAATTGATACCAGTTATAACATAACAATTCATATGCAATAAGTAGTGAAATGGTTATTCATTGACCAATTAGAAGTTGTATTTGGCTCCTTCAAGTGATACTTTGTAATTTAATAGTGAGTATATGTAGTGTTTTTTTATCCATATTTGGATGCAAAGAACGCATGTATTGGTTTTTGCCGATGTATCTTCATGACGCCTCTCCTAGGAACGCATCCCCGGCATCAAGAGTCTTTAAAATCCTATTCATCGATAGCCCCCACAGTGTGCTTTGTAACTATAGCCGCTTCAAGTTGTAGATGGAACCACTCTAGCTGCTTATTTCTTCTTTGTTTTTTACATTAATGCATTGCAGCAATCTTGGTGGCACCCGTCAGTCCCACGGGACTATGTATCCGCACCCAGAAAGTCTTCTTTTCCGTCTCTGTCAGGGCACAGGCCTAGGTAAGGTTCTATGGAAGTCTCCCCTTTACATATATCAATGTTCTCCAAGTGAAGGGCAAGAGTCGACGCAGCTTGGTTCCAGTATTTTCGCGGAACCAGGCTGAAGATGACAAGCTGTCGTAGGGACGCCGGCTCCTGGTTTTGAATTTACCTTCTCCTAGACTGCTTGTCTCCCAAACTAGAACGCCCAGTCTGTCCTATTATTTTATACATGGCTGGGGAGTAGAAGATATGGATCCATGTTTTTTTCCAAGAGCTTTAGTGCAAAGTGAACGTAGACCGCGGTTGGAATTTGAACCCGGATCACCGATTCCATTATCCGCACGGTTACATCTTACACCACTTGTATCCTCTAGAAAATAGATAAGAGTATAACTGGACGAGACATTCTAATATGTCGCTCCAGTAAGGAAACAAATCGTTTTCTTCGATAATTTTGAAAGGTAGAATGCCTCAGGGCACACGTTATATCTGTGGTATTGGTAATTTGAATAGTGATTTACAAATGCTATACCATCATAGCAATGATGAAGCTCCGAAATTACTCACGAAAGATTATTATTTCATGACTTAGAAAAAAGGGCTAAAGAAAGAGATATGGATAATTCAGTCGCCAGTTTAATTTCGGATGAAAATGATTTTATCTCGAGAACCTCAGCGTTTAGAGGTTTGAGGGAAACAAATTACTTTATATTCATGAGATAAGATGAAACATTGCTCATTATTACGTTTGGGTTCGTATTTCAGGTATTATAGTGTCGACTTCGTTATCTTGCAATTACGCTACGGCTTCACATGAAATGTGCAAGTAAGAACTTTATTCCATATTAGTTTACCCAAGTCGTCCAAAAATGAAAGAAGTATTTAAACAATGGTGAAATTGCACTGTACTTAAAAGAATATCAAAGACATTCTGTTCCTCTGTATTTTCTTGTTCATATTTCAGCACAATGAACCCAGATTTTATACCGGTCATGTCGGCTGGGGCCTAGAATGCACCAACTGCATCCCCTACAGAGGGTTAGGATCCCCCCCCAAACCAGAGGCTACTTTTTCTTTCACTAAAGTCGCAAGACTTTAGTTTTAAAAAATAACCTTTCACCAAAGTCGCAAGATTTTAGTTTAAAAAAAATAACCTTTCACCAAAGTCACAAGACTTTAGTTAAAAACAAAAAAACAAAAAATAGCTTTTCATCAAAGTCGCAAGACTCTATTGTTTAGGAATTTCATTAAATTACCCATCAATGGTTGATATGCTGCTAAACAAATCAAGCAATCAATCAATCGGATTGTTTACGCATTTGAAAAATGAATGAATAAAATAAGTAAGGGATACTGCTCTATAATAAACATGAATGAAGCCGGGATGTTATGCTTTTGCAAAAGAAGTAAGGAAGAATATTTATTAATTAGTATTTAATAGTAGTAGTAGTAGTAGTAGTAGTAGTAGTAGTAGTAGTAGTAGTAGTAGTAGTAGTAGTAAGTAGATTTATTTGTTATTTCCTTTTCATTTTTATTTTCTTTGTCTTTTACTATATTACTTATAGTAGACAGTAGACAACCATCTAAGCAACTGCCTAACCTAACTTCTCAAAGCTGAAATTGGTTCTTTAGGTCATGAGGATCAACTTAAGACAAGACAACATTTCGAAAAATTACCAGAATTTACATGATTGATGACGCCAACAAAAATGCCTACATTCTATTTACAGATAACTTCGGATACAAATTGCATATCTAGATAGAGCGCTCTAGGACCTATCAAATGACAACACTTTGAGATCGGAAGTCACATGGTTAAGGATGTCATCACAATTGTCTGAATTTTCTTTACAAATACAAATACAAATTGCTTATCTAAGTATTGTATAGTTTGACAAAATGCCTATTTCTAGATTATGACGTAATCATGTTTGATGTGTTTATCATTAGACTTGCTACATAAAGTTTGGTCTAGCATATTTATTATGGTCGTATTTCAAATGTCATCTCTGCTGTATGTTGCATTTTTCATATGCCCATATTAATAGCATGGGGACATCTGTATATTTTGCGACCATCACAACGTCACTATCTACCAATGAGGCATAGAGAACAAGATGTGTGCCAGCTTCCCGTGGTTGCACTTATGAAGCATGCAGCTGCCCTTTTTTGTTACTGAATATGTTGTATCTCCAGTCGTAGCTATGAATGGATGATGCAGTAATACCTTCCAATGTTTCAAGGTGCTTGGCAATGAGTCGTATGGGCTCTTCCTTGTTTTCCTCGCTATTCAGAAAAGCTTGGCATTTGCTTCCTTGCAATATAAACCGGTCGAATCCGTCAATCTCGAAATTTGCTCCTGATTCACATCTGTCTTTTCTTGTGCCGGCTTTTATACTGTCCAAATTGAGCTGAATTTGTTGATCAAATAATTTCTCAGCGATGCCTTGTCAGACTGTCTGAGGGATGCATCGGTTGTGGCTAAAGCTAACATCACTGTTGTTATTGGGTATTGAACTGCCTCTTCTTAGCTGACAGAGTTTGCAAAGTCTGACCAAATGCTCGGCTGTCTTCTCGTAGTAAAGATACTGATTTTTGCCTTGTTTCTTCTTTTCGACGCCATCTTTCAGCTAATCCTCACGATTGGCTCAAAGGGTCGTTTGCCGTGCTTTTGGGTATTTCATTGCCAAAGGTTTTAAACAATGCATTTCCAGTAGCAGTAATCTCTCACAGCGGAGCTTTTGATATATACACCAGTATGAACACATTCTGGTGAGCATGTTTCAAAGAGATTGGCACCGTGATTCTTTATCTGGAACTTCAGATTGTTTACATGATCAGCATGATTCTTTCTTCTACCTGGAGTTAGGTCCTTGTATTTGGAGATTGTTTTTACTCCCTAAACATCTTCTGGTGTTTACTTTAGAGTCAGTGCAAAATGCGGCTCTGAAAGGTCCTGCGGCTCCTTTTGTTTCCTTATTAAATAATTATGTTATTAAATCTCCGTGAATCGACAAGAATGTCCCACCTCCAAAACCCTTCACTCTCACTTCTTCGAAAGCTGGATGATCCTTTTTTGTAAAGAATGCAAAGAAACATATTGGTAGATGCAGTATCTTGCGTAATTGTGTTGATTGTATAAGAAGATCCGGTTCAGCATATGCCTCTCGAATTGGATATGTTGCCCTATCTGTCCTTCTCTTACATCTGATACATATTCCAAGCATTGAGAAAACATCTTTGAGATAAGCAATAGTCATGCTTGCTTCATAGCTATTCACTGCTTCGGTTAGATCGATTAATAGACTTTCAAATTCTGATGAATTGATTAATTTCCACATTGCACTTGAGCTTAGTTCTTTTCTTAGAGCAACGAGCAAAGACAGCAAAGACAGCAATTCTGGTGCTGTGTTAGTTGACATGATGTTATTTCCTCGATAAGGGCTTCAAAGCGTTCTTAATCCAATTACAATACGTCTTTCAATGGCCTGATCTGCTGACTGATCTGCTGGCACCATTGCTTGTATCCTTTGCAACTAGGCCTTTTGAATAGAAGTGTTCGTCTGATTCGCCGTTGGTGAAATCAAACCCGCCATCAAGCTTATGATATGGCACAGTTTTGTTAATAGACTGCTTCATTAGAACGAACAAACATGTGTGGAATATTTAGATCTACCATGATGCCCAGCAAAGGATTAAGGAATCCTTTACATACGGGTTACTCTGGTGCTCTGCAGTTACTGGCAAATAGTCTTGAATGCATTTCTTAGTTGTACAGCTGGAGACCACCTTATTGAAAGATGTTCAGGAGGCGAGTAATGGTAATCAGAGACCCTACGACAGACCATGCTACATCTGTTGGGAAACAAATGTTGTACGGTGCTACCTCTGGTGGCTCACTGTCTACGATGTCACAGATATCAAGTTGTCGTTCGATTTGTTACACGATTTGAGTAATAGGTTCCTTCTCTTATTAGTTGGTAATTGAAATAAAATCTTGATTGTATCGTGAACGATGCCTGCACCTGCACCTGCGCCTGTCATTGTGTATTGCTTTCCGTCGTTGCTGAGTACTATGCGTACAACTCATTTGCGCCCGTTTGACAAAAGCGGCTACCTCAAAGAGACCATATCGTGTTTTGCGTCATTATGTCTGAAATGGCGTGATTGTCTTTGTGCAGAATATTTGCAACTTCCTTGCTGCCGGTCATTCTATGAATGGCACAATCTATAACTACTTGCTTTTGGCTAGGCTCTCTTGTGATGAGGCTCTCCCAATCGCTTGCTAGAGAACAACTCATTATAGCTTTAATGTGGGCATTTCTTTGTAGCATAACTGTATTCATTCTTCTCAGCAGAAATACACATGACATTGTAGAGACTCTGCAGTGACTCACAGTTGTGCACATCTATCAGATCGTTCAGAGTTAAAGGCCATTGTTTCTCGGGTTCAGCTGAACTCTGCAACTGTCATCGGACCATCCTCCCAAACCATCGAGCTAATCATAATCCCTTAAGCCACAGCCATGTAGAGCTGCAATAACTATTGGTGTTTGCAGCCGATGTGAATCATCGGCTGCAAACACCAATAGTTATTTTCCAGATGAGAAGAAAGCTATAGTTTCCTGGATTAGTTTATTCTATAATGTAGATGTGTGCTAAATAGCAGATATTGCCAACCCCTGTTCATCGCCTATGTTCTTTACATCATCTAAATGTTCATTGAGAAGGAAAGCAGACCGGATAATTACGGTACTGACTTGGTAGAAAAATGTTTGCAAAATGTCTTTTTTTCTTTCAGCATCGTGACTCATTAACTTGCGATTTTTCTAGTGCAAACTTTATGTAGCAAGACTGATGATAAAAACATCAGAACATGATTATACCTAATCTAAATTCCTGCCGTATTTTGTCTGTACAGCATTTAATAGGTCTTACTACGCTCTGTTTAGATATGCAATTTGTATCTGAGTTTGACATATGGCCGAAGATATTGACATTTTAAAGAAAATTCGAGACTTTTGATGACGTCATCAATGGTGAGACTTCGGGTAACCTCCTCAATTGTTGCCATTTAATAGGTATTACGTTCCTCTAAAGTTAGGTGCCATTTTGAAATAGAAATCCAATTTCCTACGCCACGCGTATCTATACCTATAAACGCCGCCATGGTTTGTGGATATGTAACACTGATTTTGGTCACACTAAATATATGTTAATATCTAAGTGCCAGCTACAACTTTGATATTTTTCATACATGTGTTTTGTGTATGAAGACAAACGAATATTCGCGTACTTAAAACACATTTTAGACTCTTTTAAAACTCTCTGTACATGAAGTGGGGATCAATAAAGTGGGGGATCAATTGTTTAATGTTGTGAATAAACTGACCGTACATGATTAATACATCTTAGCGTAATATGTATTAATGGACATAAATAGGGAATCTGTGTTAGATACTTAGATATTAACATATATTTAGTGTGACCAAAATCAGTGTCACATCTGTGTTCTATTGATATATAGTGGCAAACTGAACCCCCATCTATATAGCTTCAAGTAACAATTTCATATGTTTTATACAACAGCCAATATTATGTCTGAATAAAATGTTAGGAAAAGAAAAATTATTTTCGCCATTTTAAAAATTAACCCGACCAAATCTTTATCAACCAGGACGTATTTACAACGCAATTGCTCATTTCAGCCAAACACTACACGATGTACTAACCGTTCCGTTCAATCCATACCGGTGGAGTTATGTAATTTGCATAAATTTAAATTCTAGCACATATAATACATTTTAA
>VCCN01007264.1:4352121-4366666 GCA_006491835.1 Architeuthis dux
ATGGCTTATTTCATTCTAATAGATAAATACATTTATACTAAAGAAACATTTCTTTAAAAATAATCATTCATTATATACACAATACAAAAGTTGCAGTAATCATCTTCAGTCGGAATAGAAGTAGGAGTGGATATTGACCATGTTGCAGGCAGGCGTCTTTCTTTTACATGCAGATGTACTAAATTGGACACATAATCGCAATCTAACTTTTTGAAAAATGTATATTTACGATGGCAAGGTCTGGTCTATTGGCCTTGATTAGAATGTCATTGTCCTGTGAACTTCAAGGACATTTTCCTAACATGTATTAATTATTGTGAAAAGGAATACATGGGAACTGTTGCATTAACTTCATAATAATGGATCAATTATTAAATAAATTAACTAAAAGATACTAAGAAATGCTAGAATGGTTACAGAGGAGAGTTACCAAACTGATGCCACAACAAAAGATCTGACATATGAAGACCGACTGAGAATACTATAGCTTCCCACTCTACAATACAGAATATTGATTGATTGATTAATTAGTTTAGCGGCGCATCTTGCGAGTTTGGTGAAATGTTGTTTTTTTTAAATAGAGTCTTGCGACTTTGGTAAAAGGTTATTTTTTTAAATAGAGTCTGGCCATTTTGGTGAAAGGTTATTTTTTTTAATAGGGTCTTGCGACTGTTTTTCTTTTTTTGTGGAGGGTGGTTCTTATCCCCCGCAGGGGTGCAGTCGGCGTATGCTAGGCTCCAGCCGATACAAGATTGAGAAGTGACCTCATACACATTTACAAAATAACACAGAGTATGGTAGAAATAGACACATATACCCGCTGTTACAAGGAAACGCTAAGAACAACAAACGGAGGTCACAGATACCGAATACATCACCACTCGGGTAGTAGAGACAGATTTATGGAGCTCTCTTTCATACTGGAACTCCCTTACAGATAAAACAATACACACTAATTCTGTTAACATGTTTTAAAACAACCTAGCTTACCACAGAAGTATATAGATTTCAAAAATACTCACACCTAACATGCCAACCCCTATTGCATCTGTAAGAGGTAGATTCAGTTGGTCAAAGGCGTGATATATATATATATATATATATATATTTGTGATATATATTAACTGCAGATAACAGATTTTGTCATTGTAGTTCTATGACTAACTCATAAATAACTTTTCCGTTTCATTGTGATTGATGGCAATTCAGTTCTAGCTGTGAGTCATAGCTTTCATCTTGCAATGGATTAGATTCAATCGATAACTTGCAATGGATTGTTTTGCAAATGGACAGGGGCTTTTATTTAGCATGTTTAACCCACAAGAACCCAGACCCATTTCTCCCCGAAGGAAAATTATGGGGTTATAAAACAGAAAAACAAAGAATACATCAGAGAATGCATTAGAAACATTTCGTAAAGTTGTAGCAATGTAATGTTTTTCCATGACTATTTTGACGCTAAAAGCCCGGACTGATATATATGGGACAGCGATATTTTCTTAGCTTTTTTAAAAATATAAATATGTTCAAGAACTATGGTCAGAATAGGTTAAATGTAATATAGGACATGTTATTAAAGCATTAGAATTGTTAAATGCGTTACAACCTACTTTTTAGTAACACAAACAAGTTTTTTAAAAGTAGATACTTCTCTCCCACCAGGCAAGCCACCGTTTAGAAAATGGAATTCTGTGTAGACAAATTACACACAGTCACGTGACTGCACAGGGATGTTCAGTAGATGTTACTTAGTACACTTCATTTAAAGTTAAAATCAAGGATAAAGCTGTATGAGGTACTTTCCAGAACCTTTAAAGTGTCACTGTGGGTTCAACCTATAAAAAGACATTACACTTGTCGCCTTCCGCAGTTAATGAGTGGCAAATAAAGAATCATTTAGTGAATGTACATAGATTTCTTTTTACTGGTGTCCTTATCTTGGTTGCTCTTCGTTTTAGCACAACGCTTCTGCCGTTGTACCCTACAGGTAGAGTTATGATGGACGGAATGATATTGTTATGATATCTAAAGGTTATCCCGGGGTCAGACACCTGTGCGGAAATATAAGTGAACATAGTCACCTCAGGAAATAGGTATATTGCATCCGTGTTCAACACAGGAAATGGGAACCGGTGATTGACACAGTGATTGTCACCGCGTAGGCGTTAGAGAAACCTATAAAGCAGACCCGGATAGATAACGAGGAGCTGACAGAAATCTCGACACTCAAAGAAGAGACAGACATCAGCGTAGCCGTAAGGCCCGAGACTTCTGTCCCTGTTGGGGAAAGACTAGCGGTTCTCCTTATCCTCTCTCTCCCACTTTTCACTCTCGGGCCGACAAAGATGTATGTTGTGTAATAAAAATATGTCCATATATTTTTATAGGCAAGTCTTCGAGTTTCTTTTCTATCCAAGTCCAGGACACCCCACTATACAACAATATGACAGGGGCCCCGTTCGAAGCGTGGGGATTGAATGTGTTCATTCCGCTTTCTATGTATGAGAGCGGACTTTCACTAAGACAAGGTATCGGTGATGCCTAGCTTTGTAGTTGTTTGGGCGGTTGGAAAAAAAATATTCTAATCCTACAAGGACGTTAAGAATTTGCCGACTTCAGGCGCCGCCATTTTTAGAATGTAAAGTTAACCCGTTTAGTAGATGCCGGGAGTCCTGAGTAAATCAACTAGTATGTGCATACAAAAGAGGAAATTTACTTCTTTTTCCGAAACAAGAATACTTTTGCTTTTATTTTTTTCTCCTCGTCCTCTCAGGCACCGAATATATATAATGCTGCTTTTAGCAGAGCGCACACGAAATCCGTGACCTTTTTTATAACTACTTTTATTTTTTCCTTCTTATCTTCTTTTGTTTAACCTTACAGTAAAATACCTGTTGTTCTTTGGGCTCCATGCGCAGAAATGCCCTCAGGCCGGAGAGAAAAAGTTTTCTTTTCTTTTCCCCATTTTCGCGAATGGTAATTTGCCTGTTCTGACCTTTGCTGAACGCTTTTTGGCCGATGTGAAAGCCGAGTTAATGCATTCCTTTTGCAGAAAGGCGAGAAATTATATTCATTCCTTATTATGCTTGACTTTTTCTTCTGTGCCCGTTCGCCATTATTTATACTAACTGTAAGTCCGCCCAACAGGAAGGGTTTCCAGATAATTCCTGCACTAGGCATAAATTAGGCCTTACATCACGAACAGGCTTCTATAATCTTAATTTCTTGCCATTGTAAATGGTAGATTTTGCCAGCTGATTATTATCAGCAGTAAAAGCGAAGTAGATAAATACCGCACAACCAAAAGTACATCATTGTTGCTACGTAAAATATGTATTAAATTACGACCTTTTTAGTGTTCCGTATTTTAAAATTATGAACGTCATTTCTTTTGTGACCCCTCAAAAGATCTGTGTTTTGTTTCTAGATTCACGGAAATATTGTGAAATATAGTTTAAAACTTGCCCCAGTGGAATATCTAAAGCATAGAACCGTTTTCTATGGGTAAAATGCAATTTTCAGAGAGGAAATTGCCTCAGCCACCTAATGCAAATCTTTATTACTATACGTGTTCATGAATTATCATGTCCACACCAGTCTCCTAATATCCCCTCCGCATTTCTCAACAGACCCCAGAATTTAGGATAGTCTCAATCTCATCATGAATCTCTAATTCATCAAGTTTCAATTTTAATGTTTTTTTAGCACGATTGCCAGAGCTCTTCCTATTATGGGCACGAATTTAAACATTATCCTCTATAATGATCTTAGTTCCCGGGCAGTGTCCGTGTAGTTTTTGCTTTTTTTTGTCTTCACCCTATGGTCTGCTAGTACAATCTATTCTACGATCTGGCCGGTCTTCTTTTTGTTTACGACTATCAGATCCTGTGTTGATGTTTGAGGTGGATAATGGTCTGGATCTCAAAGTCGCAAATAATCAGTATTCTGTTTACTGATTTGTGTGGATACCGTGTGTTTACATGGTTAAATAAACCGTATACACCGGTGTATAAGTCGACTGTTTAACCATTTTTAATCATAAAGCATTTTCCTACAATGACTGTCCTAGAAAATAAAGCGACGTAAAATACTCCATAACATTGAGATCCCGACCGACTACACTATCCAAATACAACTAGTAGACCGGATCATTGTGAAAAAGAAACATAATTTTCCATTAGGTGAAGCGTTGTTAAATATCATTAATCTTTTACTAATATTTCTTTTATCATAATTTTAATTGTTTTCTATGCAACTACTCGGACTGTCAGTCTAGCAAATTGCGTGAATCAGAAGTAAAGGATAAGCTCCTGATGAGACTCGAACTCATATCCCTTTTGCTCCAGGCAGGCTGGTTATCTGTATCTGCTGCTCTTCCGATTGAGCTACAAGAGCTGTTACGGCTGGCAGAAGATCAAATCTATCCATTTAAACTTAGTCCCCCCCCGGCCCTGTCGGCTGGTGTCTAGAATACGCCGACTGCAGAGGGGTAAGACCCCTCAAACAGGCGCCACATGGTTTTGCACCAAAGTCGCAAGACTAATTTTTTTTAATTAACCGTTCAACAAAGTCGCAAGACTCTAGTTAAAAAAATAAAACCTTTCAACGAAGTCGCAAGACACTAATTAAAATGGGAAGAAATAGTTTACCAAAGTCGCAAGACTCTAATTTTTAAAAACTAACCGTTTACTAAAGTCGCAAGACTCTACTTAAAAAAATAACCGTTTACCAAAGTCGCATAACACTATTTATGGGATTTTAAACTGATTTCAGTAAATGACCCATCAAGGGTTGATATGCCGCTAAACAAATCAATCAATCAATCAATCAATATTTCTCCCCAGATCACTCTGAGTAGTTGCATACAATAACTTGACGCCTACAATTGTCATCTATCCCCGTTTATCCTGGACTCAAGTTATTCTTATAATAGACCAGCGATATTCAACCTGTGTTCCGAGGAACCCCAGGGTTCCGAGTTACCCTTTTAGGAGTTACGCGAAGCAATGTGACATTTTCACATATGTATACACATGCCTACGTATTTTATTTATCATGTCTGATAATTAATTGTTTATAATGTTTTTAACAGATTATGACACTTAACTAAATTCCAAATACTTATTTGTAACAATTAACATTAAAAACATTTTGGTTATTTACGTGACACGGACGCTGTTCAGTCAGTAGTTGTTCATATGTCTATTTTTTCCCGAGTAAGCTTCGTTCTTACTTTTCCATTTCAGTGTGTATATATCTATTTGAGTTTATACACATTAGGATAATTCCATAAACACATTTATCCGATAGTTACATACCGGTCCTGCCGGTTTCACATATAGATGTTCACAATGAACAAGTGAGTGTTGAGTTTTTACACATCTGGTTTGTTGTTTTCTGGATGTCCGTGCTTCATGTGGGCGTGTTTTATGTATTTAGTTGTTACGCATTTAATTATTGAAAAGGGTTCCGCGAGTAGTCGAAGTGCGAAGACCACTGTTATAGACTAATTTCCAGCCCCCAGTCTGGCCGCCTATAAGATACATACAACCAACTAAGCAAACATTCGCTGACATGATATTAATTGATTAGGCCAATAAAATAGAGATATTTTATTTTTATGAAAACAACACCATAAGTGGCTTAAGAAAAAGATAAATACTTACAGTATTGGTCATTGTTTAAAATATCGGACAAAATCACTTGCTATATGAAATTGGCCTTTTAGGTAGATGGTCAATATTGTGCGTGAGCAAAGATATGTGTTAGCATCGAGTATTTCTACGTCGTTAGTATCGCAATTTAAATCCACAAGAGAGAAATTAGCAGCTTTATTTTGAATGGTCGGTTCATCCATTCATTTTTCGCCGATCGTAGCCAGGCCAGTGAAAGGGTAGACGGGGAAGAGACTTTAGTCTTGCGTTATTGGGCGTGATGCAGAGATCGCCACGGGATTAACGGGATCACTCTCTACATGATCCCCAGCTGTTTACAGCACCTGGTATACCCAGTTGGTCACCCATCTAGGTACTTACTAGGCTCGATGTTACTTAACTTCGATGATCATACGAGATAAGCCGGAACTGAATGTTCGGTAACTGGAACCGGATGTGCCCTGTTCAAGAATTCACTAATAATGGTCACAGAACTTATAGATAGAACGGTATGTCAATTTCAATAGCAACACTCATATTCAAGTTGACTATAGTTCTTAATTAATGACTTCCTCGTTACGGGTACTCGACGCAATGACAGGCGGACGGCATGACAAACGTCAGTTCCTGACAGATCTACAGAGGGGATATCATCATTTTGATATTTCTATGTAACTCTAATTTCCTTCCATTCCTTGTTTTCTACGTAATGTATACGAGATATGTCCGGAAATTATATGACAATTTTTTAATATCAAGATCCGTTTAATTTGCCAACCAATCAAAAGTGCACATGCCTGATCAGTTTCTCTCCCGTGGGGTTACGCAATTGGATGTGATGTGCCATCGAGTGAGCAGATGCACTGTGTGATCTGTGTGACGATCACATTCACAATGACTGGAAAATTCATTATCCACATATCGTGCGCGTTCTTTGGGCAACACATCACATCATTCAGAACTTTCAGCCCAACCCTTAGTGTCCTGATTAAGCTCCATACGCCCAACTTGATTTGAGACTGTAGAAGAGAGTGAGAAAAATGTGATAGGACAGCTGGTGGCGATCTTGAAAGAGGACTTTACATACTGTTTTGAAAAGTGGAAGGGACGCTGGGATAAGTGTATTAGTACCTTGAGGAGGACTAAGGCGCAGTTATCCTAGGTAAGCTATATCTTGTGTTAATATGAAATGGCTTGACACTTTCTTGACACACCCCGTACAGCAGTGCCTGTTTAGATTTGCCTGAATAGGAATCTTGACACCAATCTGTTTCAAAAGGTGCGGATAACACTTTCCCTGCGACTTCAGCTATTATACATTGAAACCAGGATGTTTGGTTATTATAACTAGCTGTAAACCCACCCTACGGATGGGATTCTCAGCTAGTCCCTGCGGAAGGCCGAAAAGAGGCATTTGGCCGCAATAAGAGATCATGGATATGAACTATGTATTTATTGAATCATACATTATTTGTATCTGGGAGGATTTCATAAAAAGATTCTTCCTACAAATTCAAAACTTACCGTCTCTAAAAAAAACAACCGCTGAAATAAATGGCCCAGCCTAGATGTTTATTCAGGCGATAATCACTGCCGCTGATATGTTCTCCAGGCACTCACAAACACGTTAAACCGTAAGAAGTTTGACATTCCGTATGCAAACACGTGCTAAATTAGTTTTAACACATTCACACAAAATGAGCTTTCAAAAGTTCGTTTGCACTTATATGCACAAAATCCTTTTTTGTCAGAACAACACATATGGAATTACTTTTAACACATGTACACAGGAACTCAAAATTACTTACACGTATATGAAAAAAGACTCTTACCACATTCGTAAATCTTAAAACAGACATTTTGTTTTATTTTCACTCCCATATTGTGTGTGTGTTTCAAATATAAGCTAACATTTTGTTTTGGCGAACGTATTTGGCTTTTCAAACAAACCCCTTTGCTATCAGTTCTTATGTTGCTTGTGTAATAGATTTTATTGCAAAATTCATTTTTTAAACAATGGTTTCATTCCCCCTCGCATTGCCATACCTTCTTTCTAGAAATTCTACTCCCTACTTTCCTACGCCTAGCTCTGATATATTCTATAAGTTTTACTTTTGTGTAGAATTCTATCCAGGGGCAGAGTAATATTGTGACTCATTTTCATTTAGATAAGATTAATACGAATCTGTGGACCGGAATAATCAGATAACTAAAATACCAAACCAGTAATAAGCCCTATATTCTCTGACGTAACATCTTAACCATAAGCTATAACAGCACTAGCTTCTACTCCTCAGATGATCACGTTCGGTTGACACCGTTTGTGAAGCCCTTATGCTCCCCTCTGGTATGCGTACCTTTCCATAACATAATTACACTTTGGCCTACTAGTTTCTGTATCTTACCTCACGGTGATAATCTGGTCGCACGACCAATATTTTGTTTTTAGCTTCTCTAAGGGCTAACACTAGCACAACCGCCAGGTCGGATAGTTCGGTAGCTAAACACTGTAGAACTCCCCCCATGGCAACTAGTGTAGTGACCCTTTTTGTCATCAGTATTCACCGGTGTAGAGCGGTCCACTTTCCCCTTTGGCGACCCACAACTTGTATGCCGTATCCTCGCCTTCGTGAAGTTTGCGTATTGAATGAATCCTGATCCCCCGTTTTCAATAATACTTGATCTTCGACTGATCAAACGTCATTGAAAACAAGGTATTTCAGTCCAGCTCAGCGCCAGATAACTACGACAAATCACACTCGTTAAGTCCCATGTTCTCTCTGCTATGTCTCTCTCTCTGTCTCACTCAGTAGAGACAGATTCCTAATTATATCCCCACTTTAACGTTAGCAACTATTCTTCCTTTGAGACTAAATCCTCTCTACTCGTACATTCATGTTTTCCTTCCAGCCTCAACGTACCATCTATAATGTATTTGTTTTATATTGTACCATTTTACATTGCCTTTTCACATATCATTAAATGTATGTCGTAATTTTGTTTTACTTTAGATTTACCGCGCTGATTTTGTTGTCTTGACAAGATGGCGGAATCACGTGGTTATTTAATGTTTCTAAAACACAAATGTCGTAAGCTTCTTCTCCAAATCTCTACATGACGTCATTACCTTTCCAACCAATGGGATACATTCCCACACACCATGTGACATCCACACGTGGACCTACACTGGCCTACAACTAGTTACTACTACTTCCTATCAATTACCCATTCTATTACAGAACTCGTTACCCGCACTGGTACTGATAACTTTAATACCGTTGACTTCACGCAACTTACATTAGTATTCTTTAAATTTCATTTACTCATTTGAGTTGACTCTTCAGCCGAGGCAAAAGTTCCAAACAGCAAATGTAATTCGGACTTTTGCTGCTACCTTTTGTGACTAGTGCCCATTGAGACTAGTACCCTTTGTGACTGAGTGTGCAATCATACCGTAGAGACTACTTCTAAAGATACCGTACGCAACTGAGTGATAGGGTAAGCATTTATTTTAATGGTCAAATTCCCTGAAATAGTACTTCTAGGTATGTCTGATACCCAGAAGAATAAACCTTACATGGCCTAAAACTAAGTATCTCTCTCTCTATCTCTCTCGTTTTACCTTGTACGTTTTCCATGAACTTTATTTTTATATTCTATTATTTTGCAAGGCATTTATATGTTATCTAACGACGTACCACGGGTGGAGTAGTGAGTATTGGTGCAGAAATTGGAACGGCCAAACTGTGTTCGAATTCCAGTTCAGGCTACGAGTATCAATTTGCTCTAATGCATTTGGGAATGCTACGAACCTACTTTTCCGGCCTATTAGTTCTGTCGCTTGGTGTTTGAAAAGCTCGTCCCTGGCATGCCACAATGGCTTACTCAGCAACGCCCCCGTCATGCCATGGAATCTTCCATGCTCTTGTTACCTTGTAGCTCAACTTTATATTTTACTTGAAAAAGCCGCAAAGTAAACGTCTATAGCTCTAGATATATTAAAAATAACCATTCAATTATCGATCATGGAAGCAAGCGATAACAGTTTGATAACTGATCTGATGTTGGGCATCACCCCTACTCTTAGTTTGGACCAGTCCAAGAAGGTCGCGTGGTTAGGCGACTATAAATGACTTGCGTAAAGACTGCAGGGGGTGTTAATCCCTTCCTTTGCGAAGCGAACAGAAATACATTGGGATACCACCGAATACGGATTTAGCCTCTCGCCGGTGACATCATCATATAGAATTTGCTATGCTAAATACTATATAAGTACGACTATTGAAGATATAATCAATGCCGGATTAACTAGGTAGCAAAAGTAGTATATGCTACAGGCCCTGTATTTTCAAGCTGTACCGCACTAAATGCTTGCAAGCTATCAATTCCGATTCAGTGATCCTGCACTTCCACTATTAATATAGTATTATACTACCTTCAACTTTCATAAGCGATTGGCTGTTTAGGGTTAACGATTTCAGTCAATTATCACCTTTAAATGGGGTTTTAATACAGAAAATAATGGGCGTTTGGTATCTATGTGTTACATATAGGATCTATCAATACAAAGGTATTTGAAACTGAAGTCATAACCAATGCACAAACATCAAAACCAAAAGGTAATACTATTACTGACGTATCAGACATATTTGTCTTATTATCTAGCTATATAACAAAGGAAAGGTAATTGTTATATTACTGTACAAGTACAAATAGTATTTGTTCTCATGTTTATGTGTATTTCTTTAAATGTAGGGCCCCTTTATAACCTAATCTACAGGCTCACCACTAGCTCAATCCGGCACTGGCCATAATGATATAATTCATTCCAAATTTCCCTTCAGAATCTTAAATACATTCATGCAATGTGTTTATTGCTTAAATGAATATTTCATGCAATAATAACATGTTTATTTTCAAAATAGTCATTGAAATTTGGTCAGTAATTTTGTCAATAAACATGACACCGGTGCATAGTAATTTTATTGAGAATATTACTGACACCCGCTGTGAACTATTTGAACATCTTAAAGTTGAGGCAAACGTTCCCAGTATTTTTCGACAACATCTGTTATTCCTATGAATTCGTATCATCATTGTCTATAATTTGGAGAATATTCATAATCATCTTCGAACGATTAAATTCATTCTTGTGTTATGTATGTTGTTTCCACGCCGTTTTTGTCGATCCATTATACGCTGTTCTTCAGGTGTAGTCTGTATTTCTGGTGCTGGAAAGCAAAGAACGGTCGCAAACAGAAAAGTTAGAAGCTTGCAAATAATTAGTGTCTAAATCGAGTTAGACGGGGTATGATGGCCGGAGAGTACACGGCTGAAACGTTGTGAACAAATGGACATATAGACGAGGAGAATAGTCCAACCATATCATGCACAATGCTTGAAAATGGTATTCTATTTTCAGCAACGAAACAAAACTTGCAAAATAATACAGCTTGTTCCATGATTCTGTAATCTGGAGATGTATCAATTCCTTCGGTTTGTTAAACAGAGAATTCTACACTGTGTCCCTTTTGAGAAGCTAAATTCACATCGCGTTGAAATCCACATTGGTCTGATTTATACATCTAGCCAATAATTTGATGTATGCCGATTATTTCAATTTTCCACTCTCCATCAGCTTCCACTGTTTATTATGCAGACTTCCTCCCCGATATGGTAATGCAGCGCCTCCTTCCTCCAGATATAATATGGCATACTAGATCTTTTCACTTTTCCTTTGAATGTGACCTTTTATGTTCTTCGAGTCTGACTTTAGGAAATACAGAAATACACAAAGAAAAAAATGAAAGAAAGGAAGAAAGCGAGAAAGAAAGAACATAATTGAAAGGAATAGAAACACAACATTAATTATACAGAACGGAGTATTGAAAGAAAAGAAGAAAAAACACAAAATGAAAGAAAAGCAGACCGAATTTGACCACAATTTCATCTTCTGTACGATGGACGCTTATTCATTTTGATCTTCGTGACCTTCCATACTCATTAGGAGCCTCCTGATATTCGAATGAGCAAAGCTGACCGAAAGGAAAAGCCAATATTTCCTCGAACGTTGAATCTGTATATCTGACCTTATCGTTTCACCTTCAGCTTTTATTCATGGGACGCCAACTTGCAATTTTCAATTCTGGATTTACTAATATATTTCATTATATACGTGGATCAAAAGTAAAAAAAAGGATGCAACAGTCGTCGTCGTCGTCGTCGTCGTCGTCGTCTTCACCATCATCATCTTCATCATAATAAGTTACTTCTCTCGCCTTTTGTAAGATCACTAAAAAGTCAGAATTAAAAAACAACAGGTGTGAACGCAGCCGAACGCAGCCGAACGCAGACGAACGCAGACGAACACAAACGAAGGGACCAATTTAGCATAAGCTGTCATTGAACCTCCACAAAAAAAGAAAATATATGGGGGAGGTTTAAAATAAACACGTTTCTTTTCTAGACATAACAAGGAGTACAAGTTGTAGTACAAGTTGTACGTTTTAGCCCTATAGCTCCAATTGTGCTGATGGTATACGCGACACATAGCTAGCCAGCCAGGCCCAAACTGAACAAACCTATGTTGACAGTGTTGGTTCAGAGTTACTAACATTAACGTTGATAGACGAGAAAGTACATTAGTCATAAGTTCGTAAATAGTTCTGCACATTATTGTTTATATTTCTTGATTCGTGGAGAAATATTAACAAGTCTATCTTTTACGCTTGTATTGTAACATTCTGGTTTCATATGAAGTCCGTTTTCATATCTTCGAAACAGGATTCACTGCAGAAAAAAATCAATTATTTTATTTCAGCCTGTTACAATATTGTTTATTACTTATTCTTTTTATTAGATGAAGATATCAATGTTAATACTTCATCTAATAATGATGTTGATGATACAAAATGCTGTATTAATAGTGTTCATACGAAAATCCGAAATAAAGAGTAAGCTTCCGATGAGAATCTTGCGATGAGCGGTGTGAGTTCGATTCTCACCGGAGGCTTAAGCTAAGCTCAGGCCGCACACACGTCGATCGCCGACTACATTTCGTAAAATCTGTGATTCTTTCAGTCTAGTCGCCGACAAATTTGTCCCCGACCGACGGTGACATAAGCGCGCTTACAACATGAACAATGCTCGCTGACTGGATCTTAACGATAGGAATGATACTGATTCAATCGTAGATCGTAGCTAATGAGAATACATTTAACGTCATTTCCTTTACAAATAAATAGAAAATAAAGTAAACATCGTTACCCTTTTCGTATCAGCCGATGGAAATATACTGCTAAAATAGGAAGATATATTTTGATTATACATGCATATTTTCAGACTTTTACATTACAGGAAAATGTAGTTGATTTTATAATATTGTTGCCTCATCTTTGGATGTAAAACTATCACATTGATGTCTTTCCGATGATGAAAGTTACAATACAAATTAAACAAATATTGAATTAGAAAACTGCTAATATAGTGTTGTATTAGAATAACTTATTGTTGCTTTGTAGTTTTTATCATAAATGTATTGTGCGTTTAGTATATCTAAAATATTATTTGACGAATGGGTACGCGGGGAGAAAAAACTTTTGTTAGTTTAATAAAAACTATGATTAGATATAATGTCATGGCCTACATAGGATGAGCCGTTTGAATTCTAAAATCCAGTAGACATGTACTCTTTTCTTTTCTGTAGAACAGTGCCTAATTTCTGCTGATAAAATTAGTCTGCATTGTCAAATCAATGTCGTTTACACAATTCGCAGGGGTTACCGTTCCTATTCACTCTTGTCTATTTGTATGCTCTTAACTTCATTTACTACATTCAATAAGTGTAAGTGCGCTATTTCCGTCTCTCAGATGACATTTCAATTTTGAGGATTGTGTCAATCTTGTCTTTGAAGTCGATATTTATACGTGTCATAGTCTGCTAAGAACTGGGACAGTGTCCGTTCCAAAGGTGCATGTGTGGAAGGGGCCATATTGCATGCTATGTGGAGCAGCCTGCCATAATTACCATGTAAAATAATAATTTTCCGTCCGTATTACGAAACTACTAATAAATGTGCATTTTAAGGATTTAGCGACCGCCTTGGAAATTACACCTTTACAGTGCTCAGACTGTGATATACCTTAATATGTTATTAAGCACACCTGCTACTCCAGACAACCGTCGAGTTTGAAGTGTTTGGGGTCAGCGGTTCTCGAGAAATCTAATAGAAATAAATGAAATTTAAAGATTATAGATATTTCTTCATACTTTCTATAAATTATCTCCATCGACTTCCACTCTTTAGAATTATCTAAATTTAGATATAAAATATCTAGATTGGCAACACCGAAAAGAAATAGTAGTAGTTTCGTATGACGGACGAAAATTATTATTTTACATTGTAATTCAGGCAGACTGCTCCAAATAACATAGAGTATGGCCCCTTCCATACATGCACCTTTGGAACGGACACTGTCCCAGTTCTTAGCAGACTATGACACGTATAAATATCGACTTCAAAGACAAGATTGACACAATCCTCAAAATTGAAATGTCATCGAGAGACGGAAATAGCTCACTTAAACTTATTGAATGTAGTAAATGATGTTAAGAGCATAAAAATAGACAAGAGTGAATAGGAACGGTAACCCTACGAATTGTGCAAACGACATTTATTTGACAATGCAGACTAATTTTATCAGCAGAAATTAGGCACTGTTCTACAGAAAAGAAAAGAGTACATGTCTACTGGATTTTAGAATTCAAACGGCTCATCCTATGTAGGACACGACACTATACCGAATCATTGTAATGCATGAAAGGAATTGGATGAGAGATGTCGTCTCTGACGCGCAATACCTTGTTAGTGATATTCCCCACCTCGGACCAC
>VCCN01007264.1:4460218-4473704 GCA_006491835.1 Architeuthis dux
GTCCTGAAGTAAAAGAAAATGTTTAGAGGAACTATATGATGTACTAACTTGATAGAAAGTGGGGCCCACTCCGGATCTTGCCTATTGTACCACAGCGAGTGGGTGTATCAATGAAGATAGATAGATAGATAGATAGATAGATAGATACATACATACACGAACATAAACTATATAGATTGACACTAACTAAGAATCGACTTGACACTTTTGTAAACAACAGTGGCACTTTCGATAAAGTCAAAGGGTAACTCAGGAGAAACGAAGAAAATAGGATTCAAAATATCGAATTGATGGCTAAAGAATTTTAGCTAGTGACAGAAAATAGCTAAAAATAGAAATCTGTTTAATAAACGAACACGAGTGAATTAAAAAAAAACAACATTCAAAATATACAGAATAAACAAGATTAATTCATTTAGGCCTGAAAACTCTAAACAACCACACTATAAATAAGACTCACAGAGCTAATAATACAGAGAGTGGCCAACATAGATATGGATTGTGTGGTCATCTCCGAAGTCTGCCTAGACTCTCTCACTATCACTCTCTCGCTCTCTCTCTCTCTCTCTCTCTATCTCTCTCTCTCTCTCTCTCTCTCTTGCAAATAAACAGAGTATCTTCTTTTACAAGAAAAATCGTCTACGTCTCGATCCTTCGTTACGTTCAAGACCAATTATTTCCAGAGACCAACCTCCGCCTGCCCGCATTCCGAAATCATCGTGCGCCCTGACACCGTCCACAACAAGGAGTGACGAAATCAACCAACTGTTTTTGAGTTATCATTTATTTTGGATAGAATCTTGGCAACCAGTTTAAATCATATATTAAATATTAAATCCTGAGTTGTTGCCAGTGTTTCTATGAACTTTAAAGACGGACATTTTGGAATTCAAAATGGACGACTGTGAATATGACGTGCATGGATCCGTCCCAAAATTTAACCGCTTCTTTCGTAGCCTATTTCCCGCCCTGCCACATAATTTCCTTTAAATCCATTGAGAACTTCTGGAGATGTCGCGTGGAAAGATAGGCACGAGAATAGAAGTATAGAAAATACAGAACCGAACAATATCAGTCAGATCCAGAGTGGGTCCCCCGTTTTATCCAATTGGGACACCATTTGCTACAGCTGAACCAAATATGGCACTTTCTTCAAAGTTTGAACACGTTTCTCTCTTAGCAGCTGGACTGAATGAGTTAAGCATTAGTTGGGTGGAATCTATAGTACATTTAGTGATTAATAGTAGTGTGGAATTAGGAATTAACAGTATTGTATAATTAGGAATTAATCGGCTGAGCCTTAACGCGACTCGGTTTTGCGCAACGGAACACTTTTGACTTTTCACACCGAAATTCCAAATGGCCCTTTGTGGGGCGTGTGCCCACGTTCAGAATCACTGGTTTAGGTGCAAGAGAAAAAGCAGAAATATGTCCTTGGTCTCGTAACTCAGTAGAGGGTTTTCCGTCCCCCTGTACCATGACGTTAGGGCACCCATTTTCACGGGTGTGTCTTGGAGTCCATCTCTCTCCTGGCTTCGTCGATCCTACTATTTATGCAGAGGCGTTATATACAATTGTAAAGTCTTTGGTGTGACTCGGCCAGGGATTGATCACACGACCTAACGAATCAGAGGCGAGTACACTACCACTGGCCACAGTTATTGTTAGCAGAAAGAGCAAAGATTGTTAAAAGATGAATAATAAGCTTCGCTGCTGCAGGGTCAAACTCCACTCCTACTTCTCTTCCGACTGAAGATGATTACTTCAACTTGTGTATATATAATACAGTTTTTAAAATATTTTTAGTATAAATGTATTTATTTATTACAATGAAATAAGCCCTTGCGTATTTGTAACATACATTTTCGTAGATATGTAAGACTCAGTCCTTAAGAGAGCAGCCTACCGATCAATTGGTCGTCGAATCAGCGTAGGGAAATGTTAATTGTATATATCAATTTGGTTTAACGCGACAGGACAAACAAACAGTGATAAGTTCACTCTCCTAAATGAAGGATGGGACTGGAATACGACCTAAAAAAAGAAAACAAACAACTAAAACAGAGGAAATCGATCAAAACTGAAATTAGCGGAGAAGAAAATTCGACTTAAACGTTCAACTGAACTTAAAAAGGACATCGTAATGAAGGGGAAAAGGGCAATGCTGTATGTAGCTAATGCGGGACCAGAAGCATAAAGGGACCCTGAAGAAATACACGTAAATATTAATACACATAATCTTTCAACTTCCATTTCCTATATAACCAGATAATACAACCAATATGTCTGATAGTTCAGCAATAATAGTACGTGTTTTTGTAGTAACAGGTGTGATCAATAACATACTAAAGGTTTACCAATATTTGACCACTGGAAAAATATGATTTTCAAGATAGTGTCCAAGATGACTGCCAAATATTTAAATGCCTATTGCTCCTTTATTATTCATCCTAGACAGGTTTTTCTAACGGTTTTCTGGAGTATCAGGTGTGCTCAATAACATAATAGTAGTCTGACCAATGGAACGGTGTAATTTCCGAGATGGCGTCCAAGGTGGACGCCACATCCTTAAACTGTCCATTTAGTCGAGTGAATTTATGGTTTGACCCACCAGAATATTGCTAAACATTTTTCTCAACGGTTTTTGTAATAACAGGTGTGCTCAAATAACATACTAAGAGTCTACCAAAGTCTGACTATTGGAAAGGTGAAATCTTTAGATGGCCGCCAAATCCTTGAAATGCCAATTTCTCCTTCGTTATTGACCGTAGAGAAGATTTCCTAACGGTCTTCTGGAGTACCAGGCGTTCCCAGTAACATATTAAAAGTATACAACAGTCTGACCACTGTAAAGGTGTAATTTCCTTAATGATATACTTTTAGTATGTTATTGAGCACACTGGTTATTACAAGAAACCGTTTGCAGTAATTCCTGGGGGTCAAGCCATAAATGCACTCTACTAAATGGGCATTTTAAGGATTTGGCGGTCACTCCTGAAGCCATCTTGAAAATTACACTATTCCACTGGTCAAACTGTGGTAGACTTTTGATATGTTATAACGCATATCTGATACTACAGAAACCCCTTGTTAAACC
The DNA here is from genome assembly GCA_006491835.1 of Architeuthis dux. Taxonomy (NCBI): domain Eukaryota; kingdom Metazoa; phylum Mollusca; class Cephalopoda; order Oegopsida; family Architeuthidae; genus Architeuthis; species Architeuthis dux. Next base: position 4,463,316 of record VCCN01007264.1, read on the forward strand.
TTTTGTTGCGATTATTAGTGTGGCAGTCAACTGTACGTCATCTTGAAAATGATACCTCTCCAGTGGTAAGACTGTGGTAGACCTTTGATATATTATAAAGCACTCATGATACTACAAAGAAAACCGTCTAGGATGAATAATGAACGAATAATGTGCATTTTAAGGATTTAGCAGCCATATTGGACGCCATCTTGGACGCCATCTCGAAAACTTTGGTAGACTTTTAGTATGTTATTGAGCACACCCGATGCCACAAAAAACCGTTAAGCAACCTTTTGTTGCAATTATCTGGGGTAAGGTGTTTCTTTTTCATAAATGCACTCAACTAGTATGATTCTTTGGAAGCCAAGGGGCGCTACTATTCCTTCTCATTATGTTTGAATGTCAAAAACTGGTAAGTCATGTATAGGTCGACACCCTACAACTTGGGTCTTCAAAACTAGAAGAAGAAAAAGAAAAGGAAGAAGACAAAAAGGAAAAGAACAAGATCAGAAAAAGAAGAAAGAAAGATGAAAAAGAAGAGAAAGGAAGAAGAAGAAGAAGAAGAAGAAGAAGAAGAAGAAGAAGAAGAAGAAGAAGAAGAAGAATTACAACAACAATAAGAATCGCAACAAAAATTGGCGAAACAGCAAGACATATATTGACACAAATGAATCAGTAAAGCCAAAGGAACATTCCGTGTGTTGCAATACGGAAGAAAATGATTCAATTTTCAAATAGCAACTCATTTCCAAAATGGCTTCCATTCATCAGACAATATTAAAGGAATCTACTGCTGACGAGTTTGCCTTTGAAGATGAGTCGTAAATATCAAAGGTAGGCCGCGATGAGACGGTATTGATGTATTGCTCCTGGCAATATGAGACGCCGATGTAATTATTCATCAACACGCCATTTAAATATTAAAGCTGATCCAGCAATCAGGTGGACGGATGGGCTTTTGCAGACAGATATACAGACTGGAAGGTTGAGGCATAGTTCCCCTACAGCCGCGCACACACGATTTACAACCAGCGCACAAAGGTAATTACTGTGCGCACAAAACTATTTAAATTATGTAGATAGATTATTGAGGTTTTTTTTCATCATAACAATATTGACTCCCTATGTCGAATTCAAAAGTACATACCTTCTTTTGTCACAGGAAACAAAATGTGGACAACATGAAGGGTTTGCAATTGGAGGTCTAAGATGTATTTATGTATTATTGTTCTCCATTTATATCTTTATCGAGGGTCTCGCATGGTACAGACGGGCAATTGTTAGTAAGACCCATTTCTGGCTTGTCTGGCTTGTCTGGCCTGTCGAAGCCGCGTTCTGCTCACGGCACCTGGTATTCTACGATTGCCTCCCAACTCGCTACTGACCAGGATCGACGTTGCTTCTTACGAGAACCGGTTTATCCAGCGTGACTTGGCCGTAACCCTTTAGCCTCGGTAAGAGGTTTCTCGATCCTAGTGCTAGTGCCGATTAGTCAGGCGAGAAGCATTGAGTACCCGTCTTAAAGTATTTGGTATTACTCGGCAGTGAATTGAACTACGACTTACCAAATCGGAAGCGAGCACCCTACCACTAAGCCAGAGTGATCTGTGGAGGTTGAAGATGCCAGAGTCCAAACCAGGTTTCACTTTTGGTGACGCTATAAAATAGAATGAACATGACAGTATGATATATTTCATTTAGAAGTACTTCATAGTCATCCTACCTTTGTATTTTCATAGTAAACGTACCTGATATCCCTCGCTGATATTCAAGTCTCAGCAATCTCCTAAAAGTTCCAGCACCATCCTCAGCATTTTCACCAAACTGTGTCACGGGCGCAACTGCACTGAGCCTTGTAAGGGTCTTTGGGGACCGTTTCATACACATCGATGGTTCTTGCACGGTTTCTCCCCTCATGTTTCACTATTATTTAGCTCTTGAGGTATTAATATTAGATATCGTCAACCAAAACTGTCACCATCAATAGTGTCAACATGGGCTTCTTTCAGTTTTCAAGTTGGTCTGTCTGGCTGGCTATGTATCACGCGTAAAAGCCGCACCAATAGAACTAGAGAGCTGAAAATTTCAACATTTACAACTTATTATATCTAGAAAGAACAGTATGTTGTTCCTTTAGAAAATATCCACCTAAATAGTGGGGGGTACATTTGCAATATAAGTTTATGCTAAATTGATCAGTTATTTTGTCCAACAGCATTCACACTTGTATTTTGAAAGTTCAGACTTTTTGAGTGACCACTGCCAAACAAAAGGCGAGAGTAACTTATTCATTGATCACCCTTTGTCCAATTTGTTAATTGATCACCCCCAGCACGGCATACTGCCAAAAGACGTTGGTCATGTGACGGTTTCTATTGAGTGACTAACCAGACCGGTTTATTCATTTTTACTGGACACATTGAAATATCTACATATAATACGCCATGCTTATGTCAATATTGTTATCGTGGTCTACTTCTAAAACACGAAACGTGTATGTGTATATTTTTGTCCGTAACACTTGTCAAGAAGGTGCAGAGTGGCATAATATGTTTGATCTTTTAAAAATATAATGCAATTGAAAAATCATTAAATACAACCGTCATTATTTGATTGCATGGGAAACTAGTTTTATCTATTTTCTTTTTGTCGGTCATAACTACATCTTTTCTAGTTTAAACTTCTTGAATAAGTGTAGCATAACCACGCTGTTAACATGCATACATATACATACGCATATAGGGGTGCACAAAAAAATGAAAGCGTGCAAGGCGGAGACGACCGTGTTTAAAGTCCAAGTTATTTGGCTTTATTCTCATAAACTATATGTGTTCTCGCCATAAAAACATGTATCAAGTACATTAAACATCATAATTTTCGACTGGTTACATATAAATTTCGCCCCCAGAGGGAAAGAAGTTTAACTGACAGAGTATATTTAGCTACGCCTAATTAAGCCCGCACGCGTCTGTCAAAAGCAGGGGCTAGGCGAGGCCTGCCTGACCCGTTGATGTTACTTATCTTTCAATAACATATGGCTTTGATCAGCCATCATCTTAATGTGTTTTCACTCGCGTTCCCAACCCGACATGGGGTCCCTTCGCGAAATCCCTTGGAAGATAACCAGACTAATGACCAGAAATCGTGTCAAACGCCGGTGGAAATATGATACGGGCAAGCACCCTAGAGCCTCATTTTACCTTTCCGACAGTGAGGAATTTTCAAGAGATTTCATTTTCTTATTAAAGCTAACATGAACTATCGACGAATAAAAGTTAATTACTGTACTAATTCCGTTTCCTTTCTAGAGAAACCAAATGAATCTAATTAAGTCACCTGTACTCGTACATAATATTACATTCTTTTTCGAGGAATTCTTTTCTTGATAATGCTGAAGTCTAAGTGACAAGCGACTTCAACATTCTAACACCATCCTCTTTATTCTTCCTTCTATTCTCAAATTATACACTTTATTGGCTCTTTTAGTAATTTTTGCTACTCATTGATTCACTTGTTGTCGCTCATCGCCAGGCTAGTAGTCAGATGTTTCAGGGTAGAGGGGAGAGGGCTTTGGCGTGTGTTAATGAGTGTACTGTGGAGATCGGTCTCATATTTAGAACGATTAACGAGTTCGCCATGGGCGGCTCTCTACATGACCCCAGCTGTTTACAGTCACCCATCTCACTGATACGCAAGGGGTTATTTCATTCTAATAAATAAATACATTTATACTAAAAAAAATAGTTTTATATTTATTATTTATTATGTATACAACCCCTAGCAAAAAGGATGGAATCGGCACATTTAGAGGATGTTCACCCAGCCTTTGCAGCAAATAAACAAATCACAGCTATGACACATAACAATTTTCCTTTAATAGCTTACCATGTTGGCTTCATGAAATATACCTCAAACAAATTAGATTTAAGTATTTACATTGTTGGCATATCTTTTTCCAGACCAAGCGGAGGAAAGATTATGTAATAACTCAATACTGAGGATAATCATGGAATCATCAACAAAATAAATTAGTACTTTGCTGCTTCTCCTCGGGATTTTATGACGGCCTGTATTCTTTGAGGCATGGGCTTCACTAATGCAAAACAATATTCCCCATCAAGCTGGTTCCAACTTTCTTTAATAGCCGTTAACGGATCAGCTTTGTAGAACCTTGTCATGGACAATTACCACCAGACAATTTCAATCGGATCCGGACTCTCTGCTGGCCATAACATTGAGTTGGTGTGTCTTTCCCGAAGAAAAGCTTTAACACTCTTTGTTCATCCTGAGAAATAACTTTATCATCACATAATTTATTTTCTATCGAATGGGAAAAATGTCAAAAATGTCAAAAATGTCAATGTGCACCAGTGCATTAACTGTTGATTTAATGATTGCCATCTCCCCATGTCCTTTACCTGACATGCAACCCCATATCATAAATGAGTCGGGGAAGCTGCTTGTTCATATGTTTCATTGGAATGGAAACAGGCTAAAGATGCAGCTGGTTTTCCATATCATTCAACCAATTGCTTACAGTTCTGTCACAAACACTGACTCCTGTTTCTGCCCATTTCTTTTGCATTTGCTATGATGCCTTGGCGTCTTCTGGGGTCTACCTGTATTTCCTCCTGCATAATCTTCCCATTGTGTTTATAATTGCACCAACGTTTAGATACAGCTGGCTGGGAACAACTAATATATTCTGCCACACTCCATGTTGGATTTCCTTCTCGAAGGAGTTTTATAATCCTTTCCATTGTTTCAATTGACAGCTCTCTTGTTGGAGCCATGCGCTTCCTTCCAATTAGCCGAGTCCAACAATAAGCCCAACAGCTCGTTAAGGTCTGCAAGTAACCATAGACTACTTTGCATATTTAGATGTTTTAGAAATGCAAATTACAAGGTAATTCCATAATCTTTTCATCGGCATTGTGTTATTCCATAATATTTTCCTCTAGTTGATCTGGAAGAAGAATATGCCAATAATTTAAATATGATAATCTATTTTGTCTGAGGTGTATTCCTTAAATCCAAGATGTTAAGCTGTTAAACAAACATTGTTGTGTGCCATAACTGTGGTTTTCTTTATTTGCTGCGGAGTAAAATAAAGGGTTAGGTTAACATCCTCTAAGTGTGTTTATTCCATAATCTTTGCCAGGGGTAGCATAATACAAATGTTGCAGTAGTCATTTTCAGTCGGAATATTTAGATAAAAAACCTACTGAATTCATTTCAGCAGAAGAGTCCATTATTTCACATGAAGTGTAGAGGACATTTTTATCAGCAAGATTGTTAGATTTACGTGGAAGTGTCCATTCTTACGAACAGTGAAACAGAAAAAAGAAAATCACATTGTCCATTACATTGTAGATTAAACAACTGTAAACTAAAATCGTTTTCATAGAGAAATATGTTTGGTCAGACGAAACCGTAATTTATTGTGAATTCCCGACTGGATAGAGAAAGAAAAATGACTATAAAAGAAATAAACAAGAGGTTTATCGTTCAGACCAGGAACTACTTTGTTTGCTTGCCATTAAAAAAAACACAAAAATCACTGTTGTTTGGAAATTTTAAGAGATAAAAAGAAAACATGTTTTCCGATTTGTATTGATAAAACAAATGTGGTAGCAATAAAATTATATGGGAAGTCTGTTTATTTTCCTAGCTTTGCTAAGTCTGGCATAAGGCCATTATTCACTTACAGTACCTAGGCCAAGTAAGGATCAGCACCATTTTCCCTCATGGTGGAACTGATCTTTACTTGGTCAAATTGGGTAGTACTAATGTTTACTGATTCGGTTGGGTGGTACCAATCTGTGGGTTAAGGTACGTCTACACCACTTTAGCAAATATGAGTTTTGTCTAAATCACTTTGGTCTAAAATCACTTTTGTGCCCACATTATCTCCAAAAGTTGTGAACTTTGTTGAATGATTGGCCATTGACTAAGGAATAATTGATGACATTCTGAGATGGATCCAAGGATTTCTTTTCGATTGAGAGGGAAACAATCCAGGATACGTCCCAACGTTTAATAAAAATATCTCACAATCGAAATCCCTGAATCCAACCCAAAATTTCATCGATGTTTCCATCGCCCATTGCCAACCATTCGACAAAATGCCATTGCAATTCATTGAGCACTTTTGGAGATATTGCTGGGATAAAAGTGATTTTAGACCAAAGTGATTTAGACAAAAACTGATATTTGCTAAAGAGATGCAGACGGAAGTGCTGTACCCCAAACTTTTCTTGGTTAGGTTAGGCTATTCAAATATACTTTGGAGACACTCCCGGGCAGACCCGCACAGGCGGCCTGTTTAAAAAGGCGCAGGTCCCATGATGTTTATAAAATAGATAGACTTTAATACATTGTTGTAAAACCCTTTATTTTATTTTTGTTCATCCTTATCTTTAATTCTTACCCAGGTGGTGCCGATCTTAACTTCGTCTCATTGCGTAGTACGAACCTTTATAATAATTGGTACTGATTTCTACCAGGGGACCTTAGTGGTACTGATCTTTACTTCATCAAAATACCGGATTTTCCAAATCAGTCATCCATTTGGCACAGTGTATGCACTATGCTATGCTTAGTCTAGTGTAGAATAATGTCGGTATTTCTTCTCGCCGATGTGAGACGTCTCCGAATTTGAGTTGTGCATTTACGGGAGAGATGGATCTCGCTCGCTCCTTCACCTTGACGGGTGAAGACGGAAGCTCCTAGCTTGTTGACCTGTTTTTGCTGTCTCTCTAACTGATAATCTCTCGCCCAATTTGAATCGACGTCCTAAGAAACAAGGCGACACTGATTGGTCGGATGTATTCCCTTTGTTCCACATGGTCGGCCGTTTCACCTATTTTCTAGACCTGTGAACATGATATGGCGTGTTGATCACATACCAATACTATCTCCCCAAAACATGCGAACATACGAACCCACATTCTGAGTGTATTTTATTACACTAACACAAGGCTGCAAACTGTTTCAGTACCTAATATTCATAACTAGTCACCTAACTAAGTACTGATCAATTCCAATGCTGCTTAATTTCATGACAACAGTGACCAGACGAGGTTTGATGTAATCATAATGGTCCTTTGACATGTAACCCAGTACAAAGTTTTTCATCCCCAGTACATTGTCGTTTGGAAGCCATCACGGGTGTGTCTTGCCTGACGGAGCCCACCCTTCTCTAGGCTTCTTCAATCCTACTCTCTACACTGAGTTATTAGCAGAGAGGCATTGAGTACCTTTTTTAAAGTCTTTGGAATGACTTGACCATGGATTGAACCCGCGACCTTACCGAGTACTGTACCACTGGGCCACGGTAATCGGTAAGCTCCATTGGAGAGTTTGATTTATGGATATAGAAATGTGAGGAAACCTGCTGGAGTGTTGAGGAAACTTGCTGTCACTTGATCTCCATGTGTAAATCCAAAAGACAACAATATAATAAGTAGCATGTAAAAATCAGGAGGTACGTTTTATATTATCATAATTCATTTGTAATATTTTTCAGGATTCAAGCAGTGACAATCCTGATAGTCAGACCATGGGTGCGCTGGTTCTTTTCGTGTGTCAAATTTTATTTTCAACTTTAGTCAAAAACATCTTAAAACACCTAGAAACATTTAGATTCTACAGATATGTATCTAAAATCTTGGAAATATTAATAAATTAAATGTGACTTTAATCTTAAACATTGATTTTATTATATTATATTTATTATATTTTTAAACATTATTTATTTTATTTAAAATATTACTTATTTTATTACTATAAAATACGAAAAATATTACTTATTTTATTAAAAATAATCTAAATAACAATCTCTGGCATCTAGACGCAAATTAACACATCTAGATTTAAATTAAAAAGGTGTAAAATAGCAACACTGAGCAAGGGATGGAACTGATTTGGAGGTACAGAGTTGCTTAACGGCACGGAAAATGGAATCGACGAACCCAGTTCAATTCCGGCTGGAATGAATCCAGTTTCTGGAAACCAGCTATGGGTAAAATATTAGGGTGTTTGGTAAGTAATTTGTATTTTCGTGTTCAGGGTTAAATGGTACGAAACGGTGTCTGGATTTAGTTCACCATCTCTTCTATCCGGCAATATGTCATTTATAGTGTATGGTGAAGTTTAATCCCATAGATGATAGTAACTTTAAAGAGCAACATATTCGCCGTTGTTTACTGTATGCATTCCGAAAGGGTAGACGTTATATATTGGCATTTGTGTTTATCTCCCTTTTGAAAATACGTGATTACTTTCCGAGCATGAAAATACGTAATTACTTTCCGAACAGGAAAATACGTAATTATTTTCCGAACACCAAAATACGTAATTTCTTTACGAACAACCTACCATACTAGTAGGGAAGATTGAGCCCGTCAAATTTGTAAGACAGACCATGTAGCCTTGATGGTCTCGGTGAGTTGAACTACTGTGGTAGGACAGCAACCCCACGATTCGGAAAAAAGTGTACAAACCTACTCCACCAGTGGGGATAGGTGATTGGACAAGTTAGTTCTCTTGCTAGTAGTTGTGATTAATATATTGTTATAATTTAGAAATATACAATTTTAAACCAGACAGAATAATGTATTTGAGTAATAACTAAGATTTTAGGAATATAATGACCCCATGGTAGTGGAAATTTATGTGAGTGGAACTCAATGATGCATTATTGGTGGAAGATGGAAAGAAAGAACAATAAGAAAAGTATGACGACATCAATGGCTTGTTTGAAGTTTGTTTTGTCTTTTGTAGGCTTTTTGTTTTTCCTCTGCTTCAATTGCACACAATTACAGCGTACCAAGTAGCCAGCTTACAATGTAGCAACCAGCCCCAAGGGCATTGGTTTTCTTTACATTCAATTCCAAGAAAAGGTTCTGACAGAAGCTACTTGAAATGTAGTATATATACTGTTTATTGACATTTCCTATAAACATAGACAACGCTATCAGCAACCACACGATACAGCTTGAACTAGGCACTCGTTTGTCAAAGTGAAAACGTTATTCACCAGGGTAAAAAAAGGTTTTTCATGCAGAACCTTTAGTGCTTACAACCCATATGACTCAAACTTAGTAGTAAAATAGCAGAGATATTTTCTGCACAAAATGAGGCCAACAGTGCGGTGGATCGAGTGGTGGCAACAATAATTAAAGCAACTGATTAAACCTTCTCCTGACCCCAACAATTCCCATTTGATAACAGAGGTGATACACATTCCACGATCCCACTGAATTGAAGTACATTTGACCTACGCAACAAACCGAATTAGACAAACACATTTCAGTAGTCACTGAACTGCTCAGGTGCAGCCTATCCGAAGGCGGTTGGGCTTAGGGTTAACGGGGTTAAACAAGTCTGGCTGCTGCAGGGTCAAACTAAACTTCTATGAAACTTCTGTTCTGACTGAAAATGATTACTGCAACTTTTGTATTATACATAAATAGTATATTATAACGGCTGCTGATGATGATGATTGATATACATATATATATATATATTAAATATGATACATTTCCTTAAAATCAAAGACGATTTAGTGCAGTTAGTACCGTGATGCGTCTACCTGCAAAGGACAGTCACTCGCTAATGTTTGTATAGGCGCGTGGAGGCGATGGTCTGTGACTAATTCGGTTACCCGCTTAAACTAAGGTCATGGCCCTCTATTCAGACTTGGCGATACGTATCGAAGACAGCGGTTTCGGTGGCTAGGTGACGTATTTGGGGGACTTCTAACTCCTTTCAAGTCCCTCTTCCTTCTCTGACTGACAATCAAAATTGATCCCTCTTATAAGTCTGCGTGCTGACTTTGCCCCACCTCATTGGCTCCACCCCTTGCTGATATGCCTATCTATATTCCGCCCATTCCAGGTCTGCGATTAATAACACAGAAATCCTTATCGCCTTTCATTCAGAGCTCATCTATCACGTAGCTAATTCTTAATCATTTTTGTCGGACATTTCTGACGCCAATTTCAGTAATCTGGCTCCAGCAATATGGTTGGGATGCATCCACCGCATAGTCCTGACTTGGCTCCTTCAGACTATCATCTGTTTGGAGCCCTCCATTCGGCTGACGCATCGTTTTTCGAGGATGGTATTTATGCGCTCGTGCACCGGTGAGACAGGTGCATCAATCTGGATGACGACTACGTGGAAACGTAGTATAGTCGGACTGCTAACATATGCACGAGTACAGGCCGCACGAATGGAGCTAGTGAGTTTAAATTTAAACATTTACTCCGTATGTTTAGAAAAGAAAAACGTGTTTGTGGTTTGTTTTACGTTCACCCCCTAAAAAGTAGGTTTTTAGTAGGGGTTACATTTACAACGTATGTTTATGCTAAATTGGTCGCTTAGTTTGTGTCCGGCAGCATA
>VCCN01007264.1:4530677-4541196 GCA_006491835.1 Architeuthis dux
CCCTTTGTGTAACAATTAGCTGAAGAAAAACTCCAACCCACAATTTGATACAATGGACTCTTCCACTTAAATGAATTCAGTCAATTTTAAATAAAACCTCAGACGAAATTGATAAGACGTAAACATTCATTTATACTATTAACAGTTTTGAAGTAGTAAATGAGAGAATGTAAATAAACCGCTCGAACTCTACAAATTTAGTTTCTTTTCTAAAAAAAACAAAATGTGTTTTTACAAATATGCTGATTTATATGCATTAAAGTACATATAGTTACTCTATCTAAACATACTTATAGATGTGTGTGTATGTATGTGTGTGTGTGCGCGCGCATGTTTGTGCAAATGTGATGTAATAATGTTTTCTTATTTAAACAGCTAACCCCCTTCTTCATACCATTTGAGCATAATACTTCTTTATATACTATAGTGTTTCTCCTGCGTTGTCTAATATTGTGTTTACACAGTCAATTCACAAAACGGGTAAATCAGTGCATGGGTTTCCTTCACTCGCCAATTTGGCTGAAGCACCGATGCGATGATTGCGTTTAGTCGATGCGCAAACAGTTGCATTCACTGCTGTTGGAATTGAAAACTAGATAAGGTTTCGCTGGCTGGGATCTCGTTTACCCCTTTGTGATGAAAACTTGCCACATACCAAAACAGAATGCGAATGTGTTCAGTTTTAACCATTTCGAGACTTACCTACGCTCAATCCATTTTATGCGAATGACAGAAGTTTCAGTCATTGCAGTTCTATGGCTAACTCAATTAAATTGTATCAAACTCCAGTACAAAGTCTGGAGTTCCATACCGTAACAAAAACAACAAGAACAATCCTCACCAAAATTAGGGGTGTAAACCGATATGTAAATCTCACATTCCCCTACTGTGATTTGTACTCACGACCATTTGATTGCCAGGACGCTGTCTTACTGACTGAGTTAAATTGAGAAGTCTTAGATATTATCGGGATTTATCATACAGATACGAACGGGCTTATTTTATTCTAATAAATAAATGGGTTATTCCATATCAAATCACCTAATGGTCCCATGGTCACCATCTGTGATTTTAATGAAATTCCAGTAGGTGATACCTGTTCTAGAGATAATCCAACCCTGAAAGAATCAGTTTGACTGAATAACCGGATCAGAAGTTATGACACATTGAAATTTGCTTCAATGTGCATAACTTCTGATCCAGTGGTTCAATCAAGCTGAGTTTTTCAGGGTTGAATTTTCTCTAGAAAAGGTATCACCTACCAGATGGTACCCATATTAGGTGATTTGATATGGAATGACCCAAATACATTAATGTAGAAAAACATATATTTTGTATAATTTTGTATTTATTATATATACAATACAAACGTTGAATTAATCATCTTCAGTCAGAATAGAAGATGGAGTGGAGTTTGATTCTGCAGCAGCCAGACTTGTCAGCTTCATTGTGATTGATGGCAACTCAATTCCATCTGTGAGACAGAGGTTTTATTTTTTCAATTGATGACATGCAATAGATAACTTGCAATCGATTATCTTGCAATGGACAAGGGCTTTTATCTTACAATGGAGAACTATTAACCTTCGCCATCTGCCACAGTTAATAGGTTGATGTTCTAAAAGGGTATAAAAAGGCCAAACACGTATTCATCTTTTCTTAACGGTTAAATAAAACTAACGTTTCTATTAAATCCGAAATTTTCCATATTTTGAAGAACCAAGATCTTGATGGGATACATTCATCTCGGGACAGATGAAAAAAAACACGGAATGAGCAGATCACTTCACCTACACGCCTTTCCTGTTTAGTTATGTAATGAAAACTAATTGTTGCGTGCGTTTCATATCATAATGACGTCATTGTCTGTGGTTTTAATAGCCGGAAAAATCTCATTTACTTTATTTTTCGGGACACGTACGCCCCAGTAGAATTCTAAAAGAGATCCACGTGACATGTATATCCTCGAAGTCATATAAACCTCAGAATGTCCCTGGAGTCGCGAAAGGATTACATAGGTTCAAAGACCCAGCATTGGAGCCTATATAATTTTGCAATTTTCTCACGTACCAGTATAGAATGTCACTAAGCCCTTGGTGAAACAGACATCACGTCAGACTTGTAGAAATAGATATATGGGACATATTCATCGCAGCGCTCATAGAGACCCAGGAGTCCCAGGAGTCTCGAAAGAGTCAAGCCAACGTAGGGTTGTGACAGTCAGAATTTCCATAGATATTTTAGAGATTGAAACATTTCACCAAAATGATTTATAAGGTACGAAACCATTGTGAAAAGAATCCATGTCTATTCATAAATTCAGGAAAGAACTCTCATCCGACTGAAAACAGAGCATGCGCACACACATCAACCTTTACATGCTCAGGTCTGGTTGGTCACTCAGTAGTAAACGTCACGTGACCAAGATCTTTTGGCAGCACCCCATCTTGGCTGTGATCAATGAATAGATTACTGCTCTTAGCATTTGTTAGGCCGTGACCACTATAAAAGTGAATGCAGCCGGATTCAAATTAAGGTGCCAATGAAGCATTTACTTACATTATAAATTGAACCTAACACTAACAAGATATTTCAGAGGATTTTCAAAAAACAAATAAATATATATGTGCGTGTGTGTGTGTGTGTGTGCGTGTGTTTGTTGTATGGATGTGACGGAATCCGACAGAATGGTGGATATGGTTAGACAATGTGGAAAAGAAAGAATGGGAAAAGCGTGTTACGTCTCAAACATGTTAATTATCATGAATATAAATATGTATGCATTTCGCGCTGCGAACAATGTCCTCAGAAGCAATGTAAACATATCCGAAGCCGCGCTCGTATCCGAATGCGAAACAATACACCAAATACCTGGTTATTTCCAACTGGCTATACCGTTAATTAAGATCATACGTAAACAGCACAAAATCACAGTCATGTACAATCCCATACACACACAATGTATTGGATAGAATACAGGTCAGACCACACATATACCCCCACACACATATACACACATATATACAAATAGACACCCACCCACATACGCATATAAGCACATACCCTGCTACACGCACACACACACATACATACTCCTCCTAGTGACACACAAACACCCACCCACATACGCACAATAGCAATACATCAGACCAAATTAAACAAGGCCCAGAGACGACAACCACTATCTACACACCCCAACGCCGCCTTCCTCAAGACCCATACCCTAGCACACAAGCCACCACTCAGACCCATCTTAAAATCCCAAAGAAGACAGCCACTATCTAAACACCCCACCGTCACCCACTTCAAAACCCATACGTTGACCCTTTCAAAAAAAGTAACTCCCCATTTAACAAACCAGATCACCTGGCATATAATACAAAAAACGCATCTCGTTTCATTCACACCACACCACATCGCACGACTCTGCTATGTTCAAATTTATTATTATTCGCAGCGACGAAATAAACATGTTTGTGGCATCACGCTTTTCTCATTCTTTCTTTTTCATATTGTCTAACAATATCCACTATATATATATATATATATATATATATATATATATATATCCAAGTGTAATATATTCAGTCTGAAGTTTGCCTCATTTCCTGAGCAAAGGCAAGCAAACGCACAGAGTCAAAAAAGAGAGAAAAACTTATGCCTTCAATTCGGTATATTGAGAAACCCACAGAGGACTAGCTTCAATTTCAATGTTGACAACTTAATAACATGAGGCTGCTTAAGGAAACATTTTGATTATGATAACATGTGTCATTATGATTTGAATGTCAATGTTTTGTTCCGGCGTATGAATTATATCAATGCTTCATTGGTTCTGTTCTTTAGTCCAAAGATAATGGTTATTCCTGGAAATGTTTGGGTCAAGACCTTTTGACCCTTTCGCCGTCGTGTTTTTGACATCGTTTTGTTATCTTTCTTTCTTTTATTGTCATTGATGTTTCTTTCGAGTCCATTATCCGAAGAACAAATACGTTCTTGTGATGACAACGACCGGTTTTGTAAACATTTGAATCAATCATAATAAACGGTATATTTTTAGAGAAATCATCATAAATGTTACAATATAAAGCAGGTAACATATATCAATATCGGTAAGTCGCTAAAATTATTTTCTATAAATCTTGCAGTCTTCTCTACTTACTATTTTAAACCCTATTCTATTCGTTTTAGAAATTAATTTTTAGACCTAATTGTATTCGTTTAGAAACAATGATTCCATGTTCCATTATTTATTTTTTTAAATATAAGCCCTCTGTAGCTGAAAAATGAAACCCCTAAATAACTCGCGCCCTCCTTCCACCCTTATATAATATAATATGATACACTCTTCACTCACTGGACCATAGGGACCCCCCTGTAGATATATAGGGACCCACCGAATATACCGAATGAGGTGGAACCAACCTGAATGCTCACCAGAAATACTGGCAACGTGTGAGTTAAATTGGCCACCACCTTCCCAAATCCCATATGACAGCACAACCATACAAATATCGTGGCGTTTCGTTGGATCATTACCTATCAAAGGTCAAATCGCATTGCTTCGTGTGCCTGTGGTAAATGTGCCTTTGAATGCGAGCACACACTGTCCAAGCAAGATAAAACAACATGAATATCTACACCTGCAATGTTCGTGGCATAGCTAAGGACCATAGATTAGACCAACTGCTAATGGAATTGGACAACATCGAAGGTATCAGTGAAACCCACTGAAATGGAGATAACCTTCTAAAGCTTGAGGTAAGTAACCATCTATTCTATTACAAAGGGAGAGAGGATAACAAATTCAGTGACGTAGGATTCTTACTCAATAATATCATTTCAGGCATCGTTATAACTAATACATTCTTTCAAAAACGGAAAGCTCGAAAGTGGACTTGGAAAAGCCCAAATGACACAACAGAAAACGATATCGACTTCATAATAACTGACAAGATCAATAGTATTAAAGACCTCACCTTAAGTAGACATAGGAGGCTATCATAGAATGGTAGGGTACATAATTAAATTTAACTTTAAAACCGAAAGGAATAAATTGATTCTTAAGAAGAAGAGATGCTCCAATAAGATAGCGATAGAGAACATTAGCAACTTCGGAGTAGCGATAGAGAACAGATTTCAGGCCTTGTGGAAGAGAGACAGTGACATAGTGGTAAAGAGTAATAGTCTGATAAATATAATTAAGGAAGCAGCAGAGATGGTCGGCAATACAAATGTAAACAATAATACAGGGAAATGCACTAAAGCAACATTAAAACTAATCACACAGAGGAGAAATATGTAGACAAAAACTAAAGTGGACGAAAACAGAAAACAGAACTTAAGCAGAAATTAATAAATGAAAGAACGAGAAAAAGAAAAAAGAAAGAAAAACACGAAAAGGATAGTAGAGGCTATCAGAAAGGGAAAGTATTTAAAACACGCCCGATCCGCAGACCATACCGACAAGCAACATATACTTGCACTAAAGGATACAAACGGCAACATTATCAAAAATAGGGACAAATTGACAACAGTAACGGAAGAATACTAGGAAAATGTGTACACCTCAAAAATAGAAATACCACAAACTAATAAACATATAGATACTAGTGATATCCCAGACATAACAGTAGACGAAGTAGTGTTTACATTACTCGATAAAGCCTCATGCGAGGATGGCTTATTGACAGACCTTCTAGAAGATGCAGGAGAGATCTTGCACACACGACTAGCACAGCTATTCACACAATGCATAACAGAGAGACCTAATCCTACTCCACTAGACAGGAGATAAGCACGGCCTTGGTAAACTACCTCCCTATTACACTATTCCCTAGCATAAATAAACTAATCACAAAATAATCCCAAACAGATTAACAGGCACTCTAGATGAAAATCAACCAGGCGAGCAGATAGGCTTCAGAAGCGGCTACTCAACAATAGATCACATACATGCAATACATCAAGTAATCGAAACGTCCTTAGAATACAACAAACCCCTCTGTTTGGCATTTGTAGATTATGAGAAAGCATTTGACTCGGTAGAACACACGGCAGTCTTCAACTCAATGCGAGAACAAGGCATAAACGAAAATTACATACAAATTATCCAAAGGATATACGAAAATGGCACAGCAATAATTAGACTATATAAAGATACACACAAGATATAGATAGCAACGGAGTAAGACAAGGGGATACAATATCACCTAAACTATTCACAGCGAGCTTTGAAAGCATATTTCAGAAAACTGACAGGGAGGGGATGGGAATATATATCGATGGAGAATACTTAAACCACTTAAGATTCGCTGATGGCATTTCCATGACATCCGAAGAATTACAAAACATGTTAACTGATTTAAATAGAGAAAGTAAACAAAGTAGGCTTAAAGATGAACAGAACAAAGACAAAAGGACATAAAGATAGAATCTCCTAGAAGAGGTTGATGAATACATCTACATATGACAGGTAATAAAGTTAGAGAAGGACCATGACAGCGAAATAAAATGACGCATAACGATAAATTGGAAAGCATTCGGTATAAATAGAGACATTTTGAAGAGCACCTTGTTAATGTGCTTAAAATGTAAAGTATAAAACGGTTGCATAATACCAGCCATGGCTTACGGATGCGAAACATGGAGATTAACAATACGAGCTGAAGACCAACTTAGAATAAGACAGAGAGCCATGGAAAGCGCAATTCTAGGAATACCTTTAAGAGTTAGAAAAAGATCAACATGGATCAGATATTATACATATAATTAACCAGCAAAAATGGAAATGGGCTGGCCATTTAGCAAGAAGAGATGACAATAAATGGGGGAAAGGCTAACCAATTGGTGTCCATGGGACAGGAAAATACCAGACACGAGATGGATGAAATATAAAGGTTTGCCGATAATGTAATTCCATATATTCAGAACCTGGGTCTTTTTTCACGCCCTAAAGAATCTTTTCTTTACGTTCTGCCTAATATCACAAGGCATCCTGGCCCCCAAACGAATTGCGTCAGCATTTTTCTCAGGCTCCTTAGCTAAAAACAATGTCATCTAATTAAGTCCAACTTAAATCAATTTCCCATTTCTCCACGCTAAAAAGGACATCCTAGCACTCAGCGAACTTCAATTATTGCCTTCACGGACCAGTCCTTGAATAATCAAAGAGAGAAACGCTCTCGTAGGTTGTGACATAATACCAGAATAAAACTTATTTGAATCCTTGAATATGTAAATTTGAGCGCTAAGGGCAAACTGCATTGCAAAACCAGTCTAACAATATAGTAACTTTATTTAACTTCATTCATAAAAAAGAAAAATGCTCTTCCACGGTGGTTTAGATAATTGACTTTTCAGGTCAATATCCTTACAACATGTTTTTTACTATATAATCTTTGTTTACTATCATTGACTTTCAAGTTCATTACAATCTCGCATTCCGATGCTCACACACCAAAAGCATATACAGCCTTTGATACACACATACACACACATGGGCACTAAGTTTACGTGTTAACTATATGTGATAAATCAAATACTTTTCTTTTTTTTTTCAATTGAATCACTCTAAGGACGGAAATTTATTCTCTTTTCTTCTTCTCCTTTTCTTTTCTTTTCATATTAAAATCCGAAATCTATATTTTACCCCCTTGTCCGTCAGCTGCCATGTACTTATAATCTAGTAACTTAATTTCATTTGCTTTCTGTTATATCTTCTCACGTACTTATATCTATACATCAAATTCAGAATTCCCAGTTGCCAAAGATTGTACCACCAACAATATTTTCCAGTAATAAATGACTATTATAACTGTCATAGAAATAGGGCAGTTTACAAAACACACTATTGTCGAATACAAATAAATTATCTAGTAGTATCGCCAAAAAAACAAAAACAAACATAGACAATCCTGAAAATTGCAAGGTCTCATTGAAAAACATACACAACAGAGGCATTTCTCTCTGTTTCAACATATTGATACAATGGAAAAAGAACAAAAACACATCGGCCTGAAGCCATCCCATGCTTAAACTCCGGGGTTAAAACATGCCCGTTTTTTTACTAATGGCTCGGATACTTCACTCCAGACCTTTTTCATTTTTCGGATAAGGATAAGGATCTGATCTTTTCAAACCGATTTCCGCCTCTTTTCAGGGGCGGAGACATTATCTCCAGTCGGTAGCCGCAGCAAACCCCTTCGAGCCCATGGCCGCAATTCTTATTAAATTACGCTCAGCATTCGCTATGCTGAGCTCAAACAAAGGCACCAAAATAAAACACATTTCCCATCAATTAATACAAAACAATACACAGATATCTGTAGACCTTGCTTTTCGCGATCCCTTCCGCTGATAATTAAGAAAATGGTAAAAAAAAGTAGTTGTGTTAAAGATTCGCTGTCCAAAGAGACAGTGCCCCAAAAATATAAAAGAAAAAGAATGTTCGTCATCATGTTTCCATAATACATTTTAAATTCAACTTTGTTTTCAGAATTTCTATATTTTACCTACAAAATTGTTCATCATTTTTTCATAATTAATTTTAACTTCAACTTTCTTTTATTTTCAACATTCCTATAATTAGTAAGCTCTCCTTATGACTTTCAAGAAAAAAACACGCAATCGGCAGTTCTCGTCTTGTATAAAGGTGAATCCATATCGCCAATTGCAAAACCCCAATTCCTCACACATTTCAATCTAATTTTTCAACAGGCACCTTCGGCTACAACTTCAAGAATCCTCAGGCAGTGGTCATCTTCTCGACCTTTTGCTAAGGAATACCTGCACAAAAACATCTCTCAAATCCATTCCCAACAAATCTAGCTATATAAAAAAAAACATGAGCATGAAGTTTAGAAACTGCCTTCCAACAGTACTGTATTACACAAAGTATATCATTCCGAAAAAGAAATGTGGACAGTTGTCTTTGAAAGAAAAAGTACATTAATTAATTAACATGTTGGGCTTAACACATTTACAACAATCCTGTCATTTCTCTTTAACAATACAACAGTTCTACTTAGCAAAAAGAAAAACAAGTGCATGAATCATACCATAAAGAAGACATTTCTAATAATTGAATAAAAAAAGAAAGAAAACAAATGTTCAGTTTGGTAGTTCATTAAAATGTCTCTTGTTTCTCTTTTATTTCTTCTCGTCTTCCGCCGTGTTTTGATCATCGTCGAGTTGTTCTTTCTTTTTGTTCACCATTTCTTGTGTGAGTTTCTCTTTCTTCTTTTTTCTTTTTTTCTTCATTTTATCGTTCCCTTTTTCAATTCGTTTTCATTCATTCTTCTTTGTTATATCAATCAACAGGCATAAAACAAAGAGCGAGTCTTCAAAACATACCGTAATTGTCCTTTTTTCTCAATTATTTCATTTGTCCGTGCTTTTTAGTAGTTGTGGCCAAGTGTCAAGTGGTTGTCATGTGTCCGTGGTATATTTTTAGAATGTGACTAGATGTCTCTTGGTTGCTTTTGTTAGCATCGTTGATCATCTAATTTTTGTCGTTGTTTGTGATGACACAGGATCGTACTTTGCTCATGCGGAATCCGCTGGTCTGAACGGCACCAAAAGAGATTATGTTACATTATGGAGTTCGATGATACCCCATATATGCAAACGACTTGTGTGTTGCACTGGTGTGTATAGTTGGAACTGGTCGGATATCGTTTGAAGTGCATTCTTCGTTCGTGTGCAGTGGCATTGTTGAAAGGAACTGATTTTAAAGTCAACTGGTTCATTGAGAAAAACGAAGTCCGATTTTCAATATCATTTTCGTTATGTTTATTCTGCTTTACTCGTACCAATGCTCTGTGAATCTGCAATGTAAGATACGTGATACTACAAAATCTACTCAACACTCTTTGTAGGTTAAAGTTCTCATCCAGAATATTGTTGAATTTTTAGTCAAACAATGTCAAACAATCAGACAAAGTATAGCTGCTATTGTCTTTCTCTTTTAAACACTGTAAGTCGCATCTATCTCATATTGTTACACTTCACGTCAAAAAGCTGTGCAGCTCTAGAAACACTGGGTTGACCCTGTGGGGCGGCGAGCCCGCGGACACTAGTCATAGCCTTGGACAGCTAGACCTGGTCTCTTTTTTCTTCTCTGGGTGTTCACCTCTATTTATCGGTATGCCCATTTTTCACATGTGCTCTTTTCTTGACCGACAGTTTTTTGTTATTCTAAATTCTTGTACAAGCATTCCATAATCAGGATTCAGTCTGTAATTCTTTTGTTTGTTATTTTAACAAAACAAAACCTTCATTTTAATAACGTTGCTTACTTTTCAATTTCAACCAAATAAAACCATTAAGTTTGTTTACCATTTGTCAATATAGCCCTTATGTGTTTCTTAGGCCAGAAATTAGGAGTTCATATATACACTGCATGCTTTTGAATATACGCATTTAAACTTATGTTATCTATCTATAGGGGTCATATTGCTACACTGGCAGATGTTAGCACAGTATAGGTCGTCATTGAAGGAGTTGGGGAAAGGCCTTT
>VCCN01007264.1:4555256-4568042 GCA_006491835.1 Architeuthis dux
ATTTGTTCACCCTAATTTTTAATTTGCTCACTCTATTTTTTACCTCTGTCAACGAAGTTGTAAAGATGTATATGTTTTTGTTCGCGTCTGTTTGTTTGTTTTGAAGGGTGTACAATAGGCATAGGAATATGTGACTAAACTCTGAAGCTGATCCATGTACAATTACCTCCCCGCGTCGTAGTTATATGGCCAGGGCATTTCGTTAAATCTATTTCTCTTTCAGCTTCTTCGTATTTGAATTTGCTTGCTATAAGTTTTAACTTGCTCGGGAAAAGGTATAGTACAAAGAAACCCATTAAGACAACACATTGTCTGAAACACGTACACGCACTCATGCTATTTCTAAAGGAGATACCAAAGAGTTAGTTAATTTCTCTGTCAAGTCTAAGAGAAAGGTAAAATTAAGAAACCAAGAACACAGTTAACAAAATGCAGTGAACTTAAAAAAACAACAAATTTCCTACCAAGCTGAACTTGAAAATAGTGTTCGAGGCAGATTACTATCTGCTTCTCTGGAAAACGTCAATTACTCTAGATGCTAATCTAATATTGTTCTGCGACACACCGTGGGCTCTGAAACACGCTACTTTTTAAGCTGTCTGTGGTGTGTCTTCATCTCTGTTCTTCCGACATTGGTAAACAAATACCTCCATTGTAACTAAACATACAATAATAAACATGTATTTACAGTAACGTACGCCGAGTTCATTGTGGTAAGCGACCGAAGTGAAACGAGCGAAGCTTGTGTATCAATGCTAAACGTCCATACATTGCTAACTGAAATTTAAAAGTGACATGAGTCGAAAGAAACGTATGAAACTTGTAACCTATCACAATTATCGTAATTATATTTGTGGTATTAATAATAAGAAAGAGTTTTGAACATTATCAACTAAATAAGTATGTGTTTAGACAATATAAAAAAGATAATCGTGATTGTAAACTTGCTTACACGCGAAAACCGGTTAAACATGAGAATTTGCTTTAGGAAGATCTAGTCCAATTTACACACAAACTTTAATATTTCAGCAAAATATAAAGACATATAAATATAAAGAATAAAGATAGGACCCCAGAGATCATTTGACATTTGAAACGATACTGCAGACTATTTTTTAAAGATTGGTCCTGAATCGGAAATAAAGAAATCCGTTGGAATGGCTTTTTAAAAAAATGCGTCATTATATTATTGATGTTTATGTTACGTGGATGCTTCTGCAAGAACGGTGTTTTACTTATCGATAAATATAAAGTTTCACAAATTTTAATGAGACTCAATGAATCTCAATTAAGTTTTGTGGATGCTACGAAAGCTACAAAAGAATTGATTACATGTTGGGGTCGATAATGTGTTCCCGATTGAAAGATATATTTATTTTCTTAGTTAATTAAAATGCTAGATTCAAATTCTAGGGGATTTAACTGAATATATTTACATTTACAATTATCTCTCTTGCTTTTTTAATTTTTTTTTCTCCATTCAGTTTTTGGTAATTGGCAGAGGTATTCTGAGTGCTTTCTGTTTCCTATCTGTTAGACAGTACAATGAACAGATGATTGCAAATCAAATGAACAGTTACTAAATAAAATTGTCCAGAAAGAAAAATGTCTGATTACCCAGAAAATATCGTCTCCTTAGACAGAGAGATAGCGTCAGTGCTAAAATTGCAATGCCGTAGCGAATATAATCTTCATACTATGATGGAACACGACACCAACATATTTCCTATGGACAAAAATAATGTCGACGAGTACAACATAAAGTAATTGGTTGACCGTAGAGGTACTTAAAGAAGTCTTCCCTGTTAGAAACACTAAACCAAAACTGTCACCAAAACTGTCAACATTGGTATCTTCAGTTTTCAAGTAATTCTGGCTGGCTGACTTGCTATCTATGTGTCGCGCGGACAGGCAGCACCAATGAAACAAGAGGGTTGAAATGTTAAACATTTACACCTTATTATATATATAAAAGAACATTCTGGGGCTTTTTTAAATTCCCAGCAATAATAGGTTGTTAGTGAGGGGTTCATTTTACAATGTAAGTTTATGCTAAATTACACTACAGATTACTGTTGTGAATTACGAATTACAAATAGCATTCAGGTTGTTATGGCCATCTATAAATGGGGTTCTCCAATTCATTCCCTAGTAGGTCTGAATGTTCTGAATTTCTTTTTGACTCCATTTGAAAGCTATTTGTAATTCGTAATTCACAACAATTACAAACTTTCTAAAGAAAACTCCACGGTAGGCAACCATTCTTAAGACTCTGGTATTATACGATTACCAAAATCTTATTTTAATTCTCCCTCTTCCGATTACCATCCTGTCTCTTTCTCTATTTTCGTTCCCTACTTCCTTTCTTCAGTTTTATACTATTTCGATGTGTATTTCCTTCCTTCATCCTTCCTTTCTTTTTTTCTTCTTTATTTCCCTTTTCTAATCATTCACTAGCTGAACCTGTTGAAATTCCCCGCGTTTCAACAACTAAGATTACTCATGCCTCTGCTCCTCCCTCACCCTTTGCATGTACCTTCTCATGTTCTTCCTTATCCTTTCCAATCTTCATTGCCTGTTCATATTTGTATTTAAATTGTATACAAACCTGGATATTTTTCATACACAAAACAATTGTTGTTCATATTATTCATTAACATAGAAGTTTTGTATCAGATCATCAATAGTTAGAAATCCAATGAGGATCGAAGCCACTAATAACGGTCAGCAGGTTTAGTTTGCTGTTCATTGCTATACGACGTGTGTCCTGAACCATTCTCTTTTCCTCGTTAACCCCATTGGAAAAGCAATCACGGATATATTTGGATTGAGATGTTTTTACGTTTTTCTCTCTGTTTTTTTAACTTTTTTTTAGAAAAAGTTACTGAATTCGTTTAGTTTGAAACGGTTGGCTTGATGTATGTTTTTTCAGCATCCCCCAGTGGAACGGTACTGTGTTACGACCAGTGAACCAAGATAATCATATTGTTCATTATTACAGTATATTTATATTAACTACTGGGAGATCCGATGCGGATCGAACCCACTAACAACTGCCAGCAAGACTAGCTTGCTGATCATTGCTTTACGACGTCCTCAACCAATGTTATCATATTATTTATTAACATAGAAGTGTTGTATCATACCATGAATAGAGGAAGGTCTGATGAGGATCGAACACACTAGTAACGACCAACAGATTTAGCTTAACAATACTGGATTTCGTTACCGGGAAGAGTGCATAGTTATGAAATGTTGGCCAGTAAGTATTTTCTTCAGTAAAAAGTTAACCTCCTCCCACAGTTGAAGAGTACAATGTTACGACCGGCGAACCAAGAATTATTAGAGTAGATGCTTTCAATTGCAACGTCTTATCTTGACATCCATCTTTTCTCCATTATTCTCCTTATTTCGACTTTCATATATTCACTGTTAAAAAGTACAATGCACCGTTGATTGCAAATCTAATGAACAGTTACTAAATAACATCTTTACGAAACAAAAGTATGATTATTCAGAACATATCGCCTCCCTAGACAGACAAAGCGTCAGTGCCAATATTACAATGCCTTGGCGAATATAATCTTTCTAATTTGATGAAACACGTCGCTAGAACTGTCCCCAAAATTGCCAAAGGAAATGATGTCGAGGATTAAAAAGACAAATTAATTGGTTGCCCTATTGAGGTACCTAAAGAGGCTTCATCTGTCAGTCAGCTACTAATCATACTTTTGACAAATTACACCGCGCAACGCAATGTGTGTTCCTAGGTAGAGAGTGTTATTTTCTGATTGCTTATGTGAAAGAAAAGCTATAGAAATGTCTATTATTCCTTTCAAATCTTGCCGTGCAACGCTATTTTTGTTCCTGAGTAGTGAGTGATAATTTCTTATTACTTATGTGTAAAAATTATAGAAACCATCTATTATTTCCTTCGAACTTTGCTGTTGTGATCAGGATAGTGATACTAATATGTAATTGTTTTTCCTACTTTATATGATTAAAAATGTGCAATTTCACCCGTTGTCTAATTGAAAATAAGTAGATTTCAAAATATCACAGTCTTGATCGCAAAAGCAAAGTTTTGATGGGAATTATTGCTTTTTACACATAAGCAATCAGAAAATAACTCTTATTACCAAAGAGGGAAAAAAAGTGAAAAATGTTGAATAGTGTTATTGAATGGTTGGAATTATAGAAATGAGACGGGGGCACAGGTGTCCATTTAAAAATAATGAGGAAACCACTAATTGTGATCACTTTTGGACAGGGCCTGTTAAATAACAATAACCGGCTGATAACATTAACCATTTCAGTCCTGATTTTGTAAATGTTGATATTGTTTTCTAAGTATACTTCTTTTATTTATATGTGAAGGCCATATAAAGACAACTAACATTGAATAATAACGAAACATGTATTGAAAAAGTAATGCCAGGTCACACAGGTCTTAAATTAACATATTTTCATCACTTTAAATAAAATGTTTGGGACTGCCTAATCTTGATAACAATAACTTGAAAAGGAATAACACTTATAACTTTTGTTAAGCATTATTTTGCAGCTGATATACATATTATAAATGAACAACATGAATAATGGTTCGATACATTGGAAATATAAATATAGAGATACGCGAATAGGTAAGTAAATATAGGTTGCAAAGCAATAAGGAAAGATAAGGTTATCACATCCCGTTCGTTCAGATAAGCAGCTGCGACATTGTGGCTTTGGTAGAAACCGTCAAGCAAAATTGTCACCAAAACTGTCTGTCTGGCTGGCTATGTATGTATATATGTATCGCGCGTACAGGCTGCACCAATGGAGCTAGATGGCTGATAATCTAAGCATTTACTCCTTATTATGTCTAAAACAGCGGAACTTATGAAATGCACCTACGCAGAGGTGCATTTTATACGTTCCGCTTTTAAATTGTTGTAACGATTGAAGCTTGGAGGAGAAATTAGTAGGTCTCTCACTTCTTGTGCGATTTCCGGATGCAATGAACCGATCACGTACGGACATTTTGTTTCCTGTGTAGTGGTGTTTCGTGTATCAAATTGTCCCTCTATCTGTGAAAACCACAAAGATAGTATGACCGACATTACAGAACGCACCCATAATTCTGCATCCTCCTCTGCAAATTCACAAATAACCCCTATAGCTGCGGTAGGATAGGAAATGACCCCCGTTTTGGCCTACACTTGTCGATTTAACCCTGTCGCTGAGAGAGCCACCTACCAATCAGTAGGTCGTGATTTCAAATCACGGTAGGGGAATGTTAACTTTTATTCCCCTAAATTTGGTGAGGATTGTTCTTGTAATTGTAGAAAAACAAAGTCAACCCCAGTCAAAGACTGGAGTTTGTCAAAAGAAGATACCATCATACGTTGCTGATTGATCATATATTACCTGAAAATATCAATTTACGGTGTATATTTTAACGTTTATATTTCAAAGATTTCTAAAATGTTTGTTTTAATTATTAATAGCGTATTTTTAGTGTTATTGTAGATAAGGGAATGATACAAAAAAGGCGTTCCTTATATGGGTCAAGAATAACTGACGATGTATAATTATTGGTATTGTACCGAAATTCCTCGATATCAAAAGTTCATATATTTTTTTAAAGGGTGTCTAGTTGTTTGAGTACGTTTTTAAATGATTCTGCATATAAGATAAAACTCAACTTTGACATTCTCTCATATATGTATTCCTTTTTCATTATATTTGCAGTTGTCCTGCATAGCAAAGGTCAGAGTTGTGGTAACATTGAAGCTGAACTTCTATGTATGTGCGCTCGTCTGAGTGTCTGTGTATGCACGCCCCCATCTCTCTCTCTCACTCTCTCTCTATATATATATAAAGGATGCTGGGTGAAAAGACAATGTGGAGAATAATTTGCAACACATTTAGCTAATACCTTAACATGTTTCGACTTATTAGGTCGTTTTCCAAAGGAAAATCCGAGAATCTTACATATTCTCTAAGGTTTTCAGAGTCACCATGTCCCCCCCCCCCTCGTCAACTAATGTATCTAACCGGGAAGTATAAAGTGATATTAGAAATATATCTGATCGTTTACTTTTGACATGAACAAGTGAAGACTAGCTTTAGACTTCGCTAACTGTCAGATAGAAAGGGGAGATATGTGGTCGATATTTAAATAAATAAGGGAGGGGAATGAACAACCACTGAGACGGTGTGGACCATAGAGATCCCCTGTAGATATATAGGGACCCTCCGAATATACCGAATAAGGTAGCACCAACCTGAAGGCTCACCAGAAATACTGGCAACGGGTGGGCTAAATTACCCACCACCTTCCCAAATCCAATATGAGAGCACAACCATATACATATCGTAGCATTCCTGTTGGATCATCGCCTATCAAAGGTTCAATCGCATTGCATGTGGATAATGCGCGCAGACACTGCCGAAGCAAGACAACTTCTCGGATATTAAACAAATTAAGCAACATGAAGATCTACATTTACAATGTTCGTGGCATCACTGGGGACCATAGACAAGATCAATTGCAAATGGAATTAGACAACATTGACTGGCACATCGTAGCTATAAGTGAAACCCACAAAAAGGGAGAAAACCGTATAAAGCTTAAGGTAGAATTCAGTGGCGTAGGATTCTTAGTCAATAATAACATCGCAGGCAACGTTATAAGTGTTGATAGTATATTAGACAGAATAACTCGGATAACAGTTAGATTAAGCAAAATATACACACTGAAGGTAATCCAGGTCTATGCGACTACTTCGAAAAGTTCTGACCAAGAGATTGAAGAGTTTTATGACGACATCAGTAAGATAATGTACAGAGAGAAAACGAATTAGAGAATACTCATGGGAGACCTTACTGTTACGGTAGGTCAAGGAAAGTTTGTGGAATCTGGGGTAGGAAAATATGGAATAGGCTAGAGAAATGAGAGATGCAAGTGGATTTCTCAGAGATATACGATTTAAAGTTAACTAATACATTCTTTCAAACTCGGGAAAATCGAAGGTGGACT
Source organism: Architeuthis dux (assembly GCA_006491835.1). Classification (NCBI taxonomy): domain Eukaryota; kingdom Metazoa; phylum Mollusca; class Cephalopoda; order Oegopsida; family Architeuthidae; genus Architeuthis; species Architeuthis dux. Next base: position 4,562,284 of record VCCN01007264.1, read on the forward strand.
TGGAAAAGTCTAAATTGCACAACAAAACACGGAATAGACTTCATAATATAATATCTGACAAGTTGAATAGTATTAAAGACGTTACCGTGATAAACAAAGTAGACATATGAAGCGATCACAGAATAGTAGCGTGCAGAACTAAATTTGACCTTAAAACGGAAAGGAATCAAATGTTTCTTAAGAGGAAGAGATGCCACAATAAGATAGAGATATTGAACATTAGCAATTTTCGAGTAGCGATAGAGAACATATTTCAGGCCTTGTGGAATAGCGACAGTGACATAGAGGAAACTAGTTATAGTCTGACAAATATAATTAGGGAAGCAGCAGTGATGGTATGCAATACAAATGTAGGCAATAATACAGGGAAATATCTAGCAACATTAAAACTAATCAAACAGATGAGAAATATGAAGAGAAAAACTAAAGAGGACGAAACCTAAAAGGCAGAATGAAAATGATAGTCAAGCAACAGATGCGTGCACTAAAGGATACAAATGGCAGAATTATCAGAAATAGGGAGGAATTGACAAAAGTAACGGAAGAATACTATGTAAATTTGTACCGTTCAAAAATTAAAATACCACAAACTAATACACTTATATATATACTAGCGAAGTAGTATTTGCACTACGAAATATGAAACTCGGTAAAGCCCCAGGCGAGGATGGCATAACGACAGACGAAATGAGATAAGCACAACCTTGGTAACTACCGCGCTATTACACTATTACCTAACATATATAAAATATTAACAGATGAAAACCAACCCCGCGAGCAGGCAGGCGTCAAAGGTGGAATTATTTGGAGATTTCTGTTCACAAACGGAACGATTCTGAGGAATTTTCAAAAGTACCAATTGAGGCATGCCGAAGCCTTATTGAAGGCTACAGAAAACGCTTTTTAGCATTAGATTAGTGCCAAAGGAGCCTCAACTAAGTATTAGTTGAGGGGGTCGAATACTTTTGCGTGCAGCTGTTTAACACTTACAGTATTCCTATGGACAAGTACACAATTTCCACAGTGGACACTTTCAGCTCCTTTAGGGTTATCTTTGGTCTCTCCGTTGCGCTCTGATTAATGCCCTCCTTACTGAGTCCATGAGTTTTGGTGAGCAGCCCTCTCTTGACAGCAAACCTGTTGTTGTTATGCCATAGTTTTTCCATTTTGTAATAATGGATTTAATAGTTCTCCATGGGATGCTCAAAGTTTGGGATTTTTTTCTATAACCCAACCCTGATATATGCTCCTCCACAGCTTTGTCCCTGACCTGTTTGGAGAGTTCCTTGGTCTTCATGATGGCGCTTGCTTGGTGGTGTCCATTGCTTAGTAGTGCTGTAGACTCTTGGGACTTTCAAAGCAGGTGTTGATATACTAAGATGATGTGACTGATCATGTGACATTCAGGTTGCACACAGGTAGACCTTATTTAACTAATTATATGACTTGGAAGGTTAATTGTTGCATCTGATTTTATTTCGAGGCTTTATCGCAAAGCGCTCGAATACTTATGCACGCACCACTTTTCAGTTTTTTTATCTTTAAAACAAGATCTTTCAAACGTTTCACGTCACCAATGTGGACTATTTTGTGTAGGTCCATGGCATAATTTCATTTTAAAATCAATTTAGATTACAGGTCGTAATGCAACAAAATAGGGAAAATTCCAATTCTTTTGCTTGCAACTGTATATCTTTCATAACATGTTGAATGCCTATATGTTTCAACTATATTTACCAGATACAATTTGCCACCAATCACACGGATATGCAACGCTCTTCTCCTCAAAATGAAAGCGATGATGCCACAAGCCTCCAGCTTGCATCCGATCGATTGAGGAATTCCCGAAGGCCTATAAAGGATGTCCGTGGCTAGACTGAGGTGTGACCCCGACCAACAGATCGATATCGAACCGGGTTGAGAATCAGAGGTAAATGTCAAGCTTGATTGATTTCCCCTAGTCAGGCAACAATGTATCACAACGTCTACCATCCTCCAGGCTGTAGGCGGCAACTCGGCACTAGTGCCACACAAGGACAGTCGCCATATGACCTCGTGTACCTACAGAGGCCTTTGAAGCCGACGGCGAAGAGGGTAAGCAGCATCTGGCCACGAACAGGCCAACGTTCAGCTTGATTAATGTCCACTGACTTGCACGTGTCAACATAAGCAGCAAGATTTATACGAAATTCCATAACGGCTGTGGTGGTTTGATCTAAATTTACTTCCGTTATTATTGCAGTCACGGCCGAATCGCGTTGTATACATCGGTTCTCGTACGTTCACCGGAGTTGAGCAACGTCAGTAACTATATGGGTGACCGTCTGGGAATAGCAGGTGCCGTAGCCAGCTAGGGAGGCACTTCCAGCAGCCGTGCTAATCTCCAAACATATTGAGCACTTTTCGGTATGGTCGAGAGGGTGGCATAACACATCCACCATACTAAGCGCACAGGCACAGCAGCCCAGATCTTGAAGCTACTAAGACTGTCTTCCAAGACAAAAAGAGACATGCGCATATCCAATATCTTTAACAGAGCGGCGTTGATTAGTACGGTTATGGTATTGCTGTACACATTAATGTAACTACGTATAAACTGAAAATTAAATAATAAGACCTTCAACAGTGTGGTTTTGAACTGTACGGACCATTTTGGAACGAATTAATGGCAGTAATCAACCTATAACTGTACATCTTTGCAGTAAGAAAATAGATTGACCAACTGAGGAACAACACTGTGAGTTGTTATTCTCTATAATCTTGAGAAGAGTCATTAATATTCAACGAGCTTTTTGGATAATCCAACTGAATCTTATTATTTTTGTTGTTTAGACTGTTGTATAGCCATCTTGGTTCGCTGGAGGAAAATCCTGAACTTAGAGAAAAAGGAAGACCCGAAACTTGTTTATAAAATATGAGTATATATTTTTATTTCATTAGATACATTGTGTCGTGGCGGGGAATGACGAGGGGGGTGCTGACAATGCGAGCCGACCGACTGTTCCCAACAGGGGAACTGGCCTTGTCTCTTCCCAGTCCCAGCTTCTGTCTGCCTCTCTCTGTGCGTCCTGTGTCTATCCTGATTTTATGGGGTTTCGAACCAGCCCACCATCTGCAGTCAGAGTCAATATCCTGTTTATGACTTTTCAACCCTGGTCTGTCTTCCGGTTCTTGACACCTTGCAGAGCAGTGTTTTAGTCAGTATCCTGTTTAACTCGCAACACCTATGGGGGCCAACTCTGTGACCTTCGCCCACGGCCACCTAAATATCCAACACTACGACGTTTTGGCTGATCCATCCTATGGCCTTCCTCGGATGTACTATCCGTATGTAAAGAGGGTGACTCTTTTTCCCGGTAGTGTTAACGGTAGCAGACAGAATTTCTTTTTCAATTTCTCTTTGCTACTGTTATTTGACACTACCGGGAAACGATTCCCTTCTTTTCATACGGATAGTATAGTTGTGGAATGTCGTGGAATGGATCGGCTGAAAGGTCGTGCGAAAAATAAGAAGAATGAGGTCGATTGACCGAAAAGATCTGAGTTGCGATTTGAGATACACAGTCTCGTGGGTGAAGGCTTGCCAAGCTTAGAGTTAACCGTTCCATCTCCTTCAGTCAGTTAGCCTAAGGCGTAAGTGTTCGTTTTTACTTGGCGAATTCAGTCCAGTACATGATAAATGGAAAAGTCACATTATATAACTTAAAAATACAGGTTTTGAGCCAACAGATTTGGGATTCTCGAAACAAGTACCTACATAAATCAATCTTTATTATTATTGGATGAAGTATTGTAACACCACTTTTTATTAAATTTGACTAGTTTTTACCTTCATCCTAATTTTAGTGGTTTTTATACAACTCCCCTCTAAAACGGGTTTTAGTGGTGGTTCACTATGCAATGTAAGCTTATGCTAAATTGGTCGCTTAGTTTGTGTCCAGCAGCATCCAGGCTTGGTTTTTGAAAATTCAGACTTCTTTAGTGATCACTGCCCAACAAAAAGCGAGAGAAGTAACTTATTCATGGATCACCCTTTTTTCCAATTTGTAATTGATCACCCGGACACGACATGCTGCCAAACTATAGTCGCAAGACTCTATTTTATAAAAAGTAACCGTTCACCAAAATCACAATACTCTAATTAAAAGAGATAACCGTTTACCAAAGTCGCAAGACTAATTTAAAATTAAACTGTTTACCAAGGTCACAAGACTCTAATTAAAAAAAAATAATAACCATTTACCAAAATCGCATGACACTATTTTTGGGATTAAATGACCCATCAAGGGTTGATATGCTGCTAAACAAATCAATCAATCAATCAATGACTTAAATTATTTCAGTGTCGTTGACCTTCAAATCATTAAACAAAAGGTCATTCACTCATGACTAAATTCCCTTATGGTGTTGATTATTCCATCTCATTCTCCTTTGTGTATGCTTTTAATTAATTGTATATCGTGAGCAGAAAACATAGCCTACTCATTTCTTAAGTCTTTATTTTATGCATGTATTATGAATATCCTAAAAACATGTAAAGAAAACTAGGAGTTAACACACACATTAGGAGTTTTTCTTGTTTACATAAATATAGCTATGATATCTTTTTATCAAGGAAAATGAATAAAAATAGTTTGTTTATTCAAATACTTACGAGCATGATGTTCAGAGGGATTTATGTTCTACGCATAATTAGTTTGGTTAAATACGACGGACAAGGAAAACCTTTTCACGATTTTATACCGTTGGGGGCATTTACTTTTGTAATTGAGGTTTTTTGTAAGTAGAGGTGGTGAAGGTTTGGTGATTGACATCAACAAGAACAACGAGAAAGGGGGTTTTATTATTGATGCTAAGTTCGTAGGTGAAATTAAGGACGAAGCTATGTTCGAAGGACGATTTAAGCAGGTTTATATCTTCCAGGGTGTTCGACATAACGGATATATATAGTAGGTTTAAACAATGTTTCAAACACAGTATGTTCAACATGAGACATGTAAAAATCAGAAAAAGTAGCACCAAGTGGACTACCCAAACTGACACCGTTGGTCTGTATGTACCATTTGTCCTGTGATGCCAACCAATCAATGGCACACAATGGAAATAATCTGGACGCTACTTGAACTGTGCAAACAATAAAGTTTACACGATCTCGAAAATGGCTGAACGTACAGTTAAAATACGGAAAAGAATAGTAAAGTAAAAAGAAAAAAATAAATAGTGTTAAAAATCACAAATCAAAATAAATAGTGTTAAAAATCACAAACAGACATTAATATGAGAAAAAATAACGAGGTAAGATAGCTAGTGGAAATAGAGAACAGCTACAAAAAAAAGACATTAAGCTGAATAGATGGACACTTGGAAAAACCAGATCACCCCATGACAGATAAAATACAAGGCCATAACCAGATCAAAGAAATTAGCAGTGATAACAACGAGAACATCGTGTAAGGAACACAAAACAAGAAAAGGCCCTAAAACACACCTACAAATTAAACGAGGGACCAACCAAAAAAAAAGAAAAAAGGAAAGAAAGGAAGAAAAGGAAAAAGTGAAGATGACCATTCTAGTATAAAACAGTTTACATAATATCGATGTATATCCACTTGAATAATCTTGAAGTGAAACCAATTGTAAAATTCGTTGTGGATCAATAAAACAAATCATTTATATATCCGCTGTACCATAGGTATCGAACATTCTCGGAAATTATTTTGCATACTGTCGACATAAGAGAGCCGCATTATATTCGTGCC
>VCCN01007264.1:4580829-4598975 GCA_006491835.1 Architeuthis dux
GATAGAGAAACAAAAACTCATAATGTTCATTATATAAGTAGATTACAAATGTTTATAGTTGAAGGTGCCTGGTGGCGTAACTGTTACTAGCATGGAAAATGGAACCTGCAAACAGAGCTCGAAACTCGGTTATGGCTGCGTATGTCTGCTTTGCAGTAATGCCTTTATGAAAGTCATGGATCCATTTCTCCCTGTGCCCTTCCTCATCGCCAGATCTTGACAAGGTGTTTCATCAAAAACATGCTATGTTTACAAAAACTCGGGCGAGCACTTCGGTAAATCATTTCACCATATCTACCTGCCAAGGAATTCAAATTCAGTTATATTATCCCATGACCTAGTAGATGGTCGGGGTAATATGTTGGGTCCTTTATTTCCCGGAGCAATGGGGTTCCTTTGCTCATCTCCGACATACTCTATTTGGTTACATGGTACATGATTCGAGGAATAATCTCTGATGTTGTCCTATTCTGAGATTAGGGCATTAGTGCGAAGTGAACACAGAATACCTCGGCCAGAATTTGAACTCGGTTGGTTGTTTCTATTTACCGTACTGCTAACCATCATGCAAACTCCACATCTCTACCTGCCGACGCGGTTCTCGGTCATTTCGTCGAACGGCTTGTCGTTGACACATAGTCAGCCGACAGCTGTTTCGTCTTACGGACGATTCGGAGACAACATAAGTTATGCCGACTTTGCTTTTCGCTTTTCGTTTTTTTGTACCATTTAGAGACTAAAAAACAGAAAAGTGAAGATTTCTGAAGAACAATTGTATTTTACATCTTAAATAACAACATTGGAAGAACAGGATGATAAAAACATATTATATTATAAAATGAATTTTTTGCGAATGATCAAAGAAATAATCAAGCAGACATCGACACCCTATTTTAAAAACGTAATTAAACTTGAAAAGAATTAGTTCTTGTGTGTTTCTTGACTTTGAAAGCGCAAATTACAGTCAAAAGAAACGAAAAACAAATTCTCATTAATCATTAAGTAGAATATCGTAATGTTTCGAAGTCATTTTTTGTTTACTTTTAGTTTCTCGGTCATTTCTTTGAACGAAACATTTATATGCAAGATTTATTTTCAGATGTCTACCTTCTGCCGAAAAATAATACCATTGTCATTCCTTATATAAGTTGTATAAACATAGATTAATTAAACCTATTTGTAAAGCAGGTTTTTAGATCTTTGTCAATAACAACAACAAATTACTTCTTCGAAGGATGTGTATCTCTTCTCTTCTCTCCTCAACATAAAAATTGTTTTGTCAAAAATGTTTAGGAAATCTTTCAAAAATAATATAGGCCTCCGAGAATTGATTCGAAGAAAATTAATTAATTTAATGATTGAATGGATTTAGAAAAAAAATTAAAATATATTGAAAGTTACGGTCCAGATGTCTGCCTTGTTTCAAATTTGAAACGTAGATGTTTTATATCTAAATGTATAGCCAAAGTTAGCCATGTTATTGCCAAACGAAACTTTGGGATCGTCAAACCAAAAAGACCCATTTCATCCAAAATATCAGGATTTTGACAAAATAATCTTCAAATATTTGAGCCTCATTTAAAAAATCTAAATTTACATCCAACACCTAAACCAAAATAATCTAAATGTACCTACCTAAGCTAGCACCGGTCGAAAAATGCAAAGATCTCTGCCCCGAGGTTGGCCAACAGATGAGTACACGTATTGTTGACACACATTAGTATTTCTTTACCGATACCTTTGTCACTATTTTTTAAATTTATTTATTTACAGTTCTGCAATTATTAAATCAGTTTCCTTTATGTCGCATGTAATGTAAAGCGTTCGTCTCTTAAGCTAAAACTACCATTGGAGTATATGACTGGCGATCCTGGTTTCCACTGCATGTCTCATGCTTGATTTCAAGACTGGTCGAGGCCAGAACTTAATTTTTACAAGTCTTTGGACTAACCCCTTGGCAGGATGCAAGGCCACCGAAGGGATACCTCTACTTTAATTACACAGTGTATTCAATTAGCTAATGAGTTCACATGGAAATGAGTTTTCTACACTCTTCTCTCGTACCTGGAATTGAACCTTCAGTGTGTGAGGCAGATGTTCTAACCATTATACTAACCGGACAGACATATGTGGAATGAGTTCTCCTAAAACTGTTTGTTTATCTGACTCGCAAAACATTTTGAAATTCTAAAAATCCGTTTAAATTAATTATTCATAATTCAGCCAATCAGTTTGGGAAACGCAAGATTCTCAGATATTCACATTCAGACTAATCTTAAATAAATCATTAATTTCTAATTTAGATCTTACAGGATGGCGCAAAAGTAACGAAAAGGTTTAAAACATGCGTATCTTTTTAGTTTTAATGAGTTTTAATGATTTTTTAAAATCGTTTTTGATAAATGAAATATATAAACATAGGAAATGTAATTAACCTATATACGGAAAATTGTTTCTTACACATGCCCGCCATTTCCAACATCACACATTCTTACTTTATCAATAACCTTATGCATAACATTTTGAAGGATATTTGGCCCTAGGCAACAATTCTCCACGGATATTAATCTTTAGCTCCTAGACAGTTCTTGGTTTGTTAACAGACCTTATGCTTCAGATAACAACACAGAAAAAAGTCTGAAGCTGTTAAATCCGGCGAATCATCGACTGAGATGGTCGTGTCCACACATTCAAATATGGGTTAGCGTTACTGATTGGTGGTATTCAAAGTAACGTTCTATTGTTTTAGTTCGTTGCACAGTTGTGTATGTTTTCATGATTAATTCCTTTATATATACATGAGAAGAACAAACGAAGAATATAGAAATAGAAACAAATATGATTGTTTTAAACACCTTAGCGACTTGTTCGCCCCCCGTTACTAAAAAAGCAACGAGCGATATCTCGTAACAATTACTGCTGAGAATTAGAAACATTTACAAACTCATTCGCTTTCTAAAAGATTCCTCCACTCGTACAACCACTCATTCTTATCCCTTAAGCTAGGGGTCGGCTACGGTCCGTTGCTCAAATCCAGCCCGCAGCCTCATTTCCTTCGGTCCGCCAACTTAGATATGACGTTACATACGAGAAACCTTTGTTTTCCTTGTCTATCTTTGGTTATTGAACAAGAAAATTCAGAATTGAAGAATAGAGTCTCATTTTTGCTGAGGCCTCAAATAAATCATTGTTTTATAGCTAAACATCTTTTAACACTAAACATCTTTTAACACTAAACATCTTTTAACACTATGCATTCTCGCTGTTCTATTAGTATACACAACATTTGAATCACAATTTGACAATGCCCCCCTCCCAAAAAAAAGAAAATTTCATAGTTCTCATTGATTGATAGTACATGTAATATTATGTGGGTATCTACTCCTATAATGAAAAAACATTAATTAAAAACAAACTGTTTCCATAGCCCTGTGTGATCATTGTTTCATTTTTTATTCGCTTTGACCCACAAGCCATACAAAACATCAAGCGTGCCTCCCAAAAAGTTTACAAACTCCTGGCTTACGCAATAAAAGAAAAGTCTTCACGTTGATATATGACTGTATTTTGTAGCTTCTTTTTGCCGTGTAATTTGAGTGATGTAAAACGAACTGAGAAACAACAATGAACATGAACAAATATTGGCTAAAAACAAGCGAGCAGGACTGAAGCAAAATCGGCGCAGGAATCGCAGACAGATGGAAGCAAAGATTTGGAAAAACAAGTAAAAATCGATTGAAAAAGGAAATAATAACAGGTCTGGTTAGTCTCTCAACAGCAACCGTCAAATGACCAACGTTTTTTGGCAGCATGTCGTGTTGGGGGTGATCAATTAAAAAATGTGAAAAAGTGGTGATCAATGAATAAATTACTTCTCTCACCTTTTGTTAGGCAGTGAGCACTAAAATGTCTGAATTTTCAAAAAATAAAGCGAGAATGCTGCCGGACATAAACTAAGGGGCCAATTTAGCATAACATTACATTGTAAAGTGACCCCCCCCCCACTAAAACCCTATTTAGGGGGTATTTTAAAAAAAAGATTCTCGACATGATAAGGAGTACATGTTTAAATTTGCAGTACTCTAGCTCCATTGGTGCGGCCCGTACGCATGGTACACACATTCATAGCCAGCCAGCCAGCCAGCCAGCCAGCCAACCAGCCAGCCAACCAGCCAGAACAACTTAGAAACTGAAGAAATTTATGTTGACAGATTTGGTGACAGTTTTAGTTGATGGTCTCTACAAACAGAAAAGATGAAATATTGATGATCTATTCATCTGAAAAACCAATACAAAATGTGATTCGTAAAACAGACGATGGACACGACCAGAATTCATGAGAGACAAATGGATATATATGTATATATTCTTTTTATTTTTATAGTAACGTTCATGACGCTTTTACTTCTACGAATAGCATGCTTACAAAATATGTTTTAAAAAGTATTATCCGACGAGGTTTGGACTCGCTTCCCTCGGAAACTAACATGACCGATTTGGCCAACAGAAGTGTAAATGAAAATTTAGTAATATTGTTACATTCTACCGTATTTAATTTTATCTGAGCCATATTGTTTATTTACATTCTTATTGTCAGCAATTCTAAGACGAAGTATTGTCATTGTTAATTTCTTTCTAATTTTTTGTTTCTTTCGTCTTAATTTTGTTGTTTTCTATCGCAACGTTCATGTCGTTTTTAAATTCGACGATTTTTAAGTAGGCATCATGAATCAGGAAAGAAGCAGCCGCCCCCAACGAAATTCGAACTTGAATACTTTATCAGTATGGGCCTTTCTGGCGTGTACAACGCTGCTATAAAGAACAATATGAATAAGATGAAAGAAAAATGGCACAATTTGGGAAGGTGGTCCCAATTGTAATGTTTCACACTCTCGCATTCATGTTAAAAACGACACACAAATAAAAACAATTACACAATGTAATGCATTTAAAGCAATAACAATATAACGTATGTATTTACTTCTGGTTTTGTTTCATGAATTCTCTTATTTTTTAAAAAGTTTGCACCATTTTTATTATCGAGTGCGTGAGGAGCTGAGGCTTTACAACAGGGACCACCTTACCTACAGTGTGCCGAAAAAACATAATGACAATTCTTCATAAAAAGTATTGGACACGTAAAGACTATAATGAGATGTAGTGTTCCTCCGTCTTGTTGCCACTCACTGAATTACTCAAAGCTAGTACTAAGTGCATATCTCTCACAACCAATGCTCTTAAAATGTTCACTCGAGCCGAACAGACCAGCCTCGATTCCGCTTAATTAGAAACCGGCAACCATAACTGTCACCAAAGCTGTCAACATAGGTTCCTTCATTTTTTTAAAAGCTGGACTGGCTGGCTGGCTGGCCATGTATGTATATATGTATGTATCACGCGAAAAGCCTGGCCGTCCACGAATGTCACTGTTTCATTCACGGTCGCCTGTTAGTCTAGCCAAGCGAACTGAAGTCATGGCTCTGAAACTTTCCTAAATCTTCTAAATTTAAAATGTATGTTCCCCATTATTTGATTTTTGAATTGAATTTGTTTGTGACTCACCCCCCTATTTATTTCATTTACGCACATACTCATGTATTTCTGTACTAACATAAATCGCACCAGCTTCAAAATTGAAAATTGTAACCCTTAGGTAGATTCATTCAGATCCAATTCTCGAATCATGGGCCGGCCTGGAAGAGAAGAAAAGCTCATCCTTTAAGTGTGGGGGGAGAAATAAGCATAATCTATTAGTGATATACAGACAAAGACTGACCGTCCACGAATGTCACTGTTTCATTCAGGGTCGCCTGTTAGTCTAGCCAAGCGAACTGAAGTCATGGCTCTGAAAACTTATACTAAGTCAAGACTTAAACATACGAGGGAGACGTATGAACAAACCAGCTAAGCCCAGAAATACATCTGGAGGGCGGCGCAACGAATCAAAGTTTTTCTTTTCTTCCCCCCCCCATCCTCCCCTCGTACGGGTGTGATACCGGACCTGGGCTCGATTCTGCTCAGCCTGCTATACTGTCGGATCACTCCTGTGCTCTCGTTGGACTGTCCAGGGTCTGCACTTAACGCTGCAGTCAGCCGTACTGTCATGAGGACCTGCGACAACCGTTGCAGACAGCCGCACTATCATGCTACTCTGTGATCAAAGTTGTAGACAACCATTCCATCCTGGCTCTACTTCAAAGGGTCGGTAGAACTCTACAGCTAGCTCCGGCTTCTACCAACTACTGGATGTTCACGTCCTGTGGTCTAACCACAGTTCAGCCTTACTGTCGGAACATTCCTGCAAGGGGGCGACATACCCCCATAGCTAGCTGGCTGGAGGTTTACTCTGCACATTGGTCCCGCCGTCTATGGTCTAAATGCACTATGTAACTTTATGCTAAATTGGTTCTTTTTTTGAAAATTCAGACTGTTTAGTATACAACAAAAGGCGAGATAAGTGACTTATTCATTGATCACCCCTTGATCACCACCACCAACACAACATGCTGCCAAACGATGTTGGTCACGTGGCAATTTCTATTGACTAGCCAGACCATTCTACTGGGTTTCGCAAACCGGTATTTAAACACCGGTAAATACCGGCTTTGAAAATTGAGCAATACCTTTACCGAGGCACTAATACCAAAACACCATATCAAATATGAGAGAGAGAGAAGGGGAGATAGATAGATAGAGAGAGAGAGAGAAACTTGTAATATAATGAAAACATTTTCTCTCTCTTTCTTTCCCTCTTATCATAGGTAAGGGATGACAACTCTCTTTTTCTCTCTCCTATCGGAGTGAGAAAACAGACCGCACCCTCTCCTGCTGCCCCGACTGAAATAGCACCGCTGCTGTCACCGTGACACTTGTTCCCTGCGGTGATCAGTCCCATCTTATTATTTTGAAATTTTTGCGCCAATTTGAGTCAAGTGTGAACAACATCAACCCTCACGATGTCACACAAGAAGTAAAATGAATGGCAGTACTTTTAAAAAGTAAAGACGAAGTTGAATGTTTAACTTGTCATACTATTTTAAAAGGTGCTACTGGTTCTACGTCAGCATGCAAGTAAAGTTCATGTTTATTTAAAATTGAAACTAATGCTTATGTTTGCAAGAAGCAGTTCATTTCTAAGAAATCTGTTGATGAAACAATTGCAAAATTTGCATGCAAGGATGGCTTCAGTTTTAGACAAATTGATACAAGTGAATTCATCCAATAACATTTGAGAAAGAAATGTGTAAATGGAGTGAAAAAATGGTCCTGAATTATTATGAAACCAAGAGGACAGAGTTGACAGAATACTATTCAGTTCAAACTAAAGCTGGATTTCGTTACGCGATTTCACTTGACGAATATAGATCCGCCTAACATCTCCGGTGCATGAATATCAATGCACACGATGTGAAAAGACATTGGTCTCTATGTTTAGTGAGCCCTCAAGTATCAGTAAATAGTAAGAGAATCACAGAAGTCGTTCAGAAGAGATTAAATGAAGTTGGATTAAATGTGAATCGTGATATTGTCGGTGTTACATCAGATGGCGCTACTGTTATGGTCAAATCTGGTGAAGAAAATCGATTTCTTCGTCAATTGTGTCTTGCTCATGGTACCCATCTGACTGTGTGCGATATTTAATACAAAAAGGACCAACTTGAAGAGGATACTGAAGACGAACCTCCTACGGTGGAGAAAGAAGTAAAAACTCAAGAAATCCTTGAAGATTGGGATGATTATGATAGACCTTTAGACACAGATTTTGAGTCGGTTGAAACAGATGATGATCATATCAGTGTTCTAGATATCCAAGGGTGTTTTATTGAAAGTCAGACAAATTTACAAAATCTTCAGAAAATCCCCATTGAAAAATGATCATCTAAAATATATTATTAAGGCTGATTCTAAAGGAAGATACTACCAAGAAGATGGAACAGCATGATTACAATGATTTCAAGACTCACAGACCTGAGCAATTGTATCCCTATTGCACTCAGAGTTGCTGAAGTGATATCCGACGACGAATGGACATGTTTGGATGCCCTTTCATATGTGCTTCGTACCTTCGAAATAGCTATCAAAGGACTTTCCTCGGAGGATGCTTCATTGTTGAAAGGAAAACATTCTATGAAATGTATTTTAATCCCAATTCTGTGTTGGCTACACAAACTGATCGAACGATACTCTTCACGAAGGAAGAAAGAAGTCATTGGACTCTCGGAGATCCTGACGTATTGAAAATGGATGATTTAAAAGAACCATTCTTGTTGACAAATTATAGAGCGATAAGGAGGTTAGCGGAAACAACATTCAACAGGCTATTTCCATGAAGATGAAGTAGCAGAAATAACAGACAAAGACAGTGGTGAAGATGACATTTCAGTTTAAAGTGGCCAGAATAAAAACCTACATTTTCTTTGGCCATGGAATTGAAGCTGTATGAAGCAACAAGAAAGCGGACTGAGCGTTTGGAAAAACTTTATAAGAGCTTATTAACAATAAAAACAATGGATGTCGAATCTGAAAGGGCATTTTCGTCTGCAGGATACTTTGTTTCGAAGATTTGTTCTCGATTGTCACCGAAAACATTAAATGCTTTGTGTTTTTTAAGATCGCATTTCGCCAGTACTGAAAAGTGAAAAAAAATTTCTTCAGGGCAGTAGCAGTGATGATGTGTATTTTTTCTTTAGCGCTCTTAAATGCTTCTTTGGCTTTGAGGTTTTTTTTTTTTTACCGTGCACCCCCCCCCCCCCCACAATTCTGCATTTAGGGTACCAAAATGTTCCTTAGGGTGTCCTCTTTCAGAAAAAATATGTTCCCAAGAAAAAAGTCGGGAAGAACTACCTCATTTGCATAAAACAAAATGTCCGCCAGCACACACCAAACAAGTAGAATTTCATATCTCGTCTCCCAGTTGAGATATATGAATACTTTAAAATGCTAAATCATGGGTTTCAGACATGAGGAATTCAAATAATCTATAGGTATTTCTGGATTTTACAAGAATATTCCAAGTATTTCTCTGTCTTCCGCTGTCTATGTGTGTATAGGGGGTGCTACTTGCTTCTCTCACACTTGTTCTGTCTTGCCTTTATATTACCACCTACTCCTTCCCTGGCACCAACCTTTAAATCCATATCTGTACCTTCTCTCTGCGCTATCATATTTCCTCCTTAGTGATTTCCGTATTCAACCCGAACCGACGACTCCCCGAAGCCGAAACAGCCCCCACACATACCCTTTCGTTCGTCCTCCTCAGTCAATGTTTGCCTCCAGTTTAGGAGTATGCCAGCGGACCACCCGCCAGATGGGTGCTGGATCATCTAACCCCCGTTTCCGCCGTCGGAGAAATCCTGGCGTCACCCCTGATTACATGCCATGCTTTCACTGACTTTACGAGGCGTTGTCTGAATGTGTGTAGGGAAAGGATAACAGTGAATAATATGTTGAATGTTGCCAAGTAGGCAAAAAGAAATGTCTAAAAAGCGTATGTGTAATGTGAATTAGCGTCCACAAAAGGTCCCGTCAATGCCGCCTACTAAAGAAAAAAATAGAACTAAAAAACGATAAAATCCGTTATTGAGAATTTCTATCGGTAATTTACCCATATTGATGATGTCGGTAATTTGCAAACCCTACTGTCTACTTATATAACGTACTGTGTGATTTTCTTGGGTTATCGAAAATATCCAAATCCAAAGAACACAATTTCACTTTTGGAAGCGGTCAGACGAAAGGAAGAAACACAAATCGCGTACTTTGTCTACTGATGACGGCGTATGTAACAGTTGTTTGCAAAAGAATACCCACTTCTCGCGACTTGATGACAGGGGTATGGTAATGCTAACTCCTGTCTCCGTAATGAACGCTTGTTCAAACACTTGTTCAAACGCTAATGGATGGTAGTTCGACTTCGGCGGACTTCAACTAACTTCGATTAACTTCGATTAACTTCGGACAACTTCGGACAACTTCGGCGAACCCATTTCTTTCTCCGTCGGATGGGTTTTATACAGATCATTTTGAACTACCCTCCATGTGAAATGATTGGTTTCTGGACTCACGGTTACTTCCGATCTATAAAAAGGTTCAAAATACCCAGGCAGCTTTTCTCCGACATCCGTCTGAAGGCCAGAGATTTTGCCTCCCATTCTTGCCCGACCGCTGGTACGTAATGAAATTATTTCTTTCAAACATCCCCAATAAAAAAAAAGGCCAAAAAGAAAAAATGGGTCTAACTTTCTTTAACCATCTTTGTTGGACAAGGGAATGAGGGACTAACAGATTAAGAAGCTGTCACCAGGATCATCACTGAACAGAATTAAAGTCACTGTGGACCCTGCAGAGATTATTAGTGAGCAGTTTAAAGTCCTGCTTAGGATTATGTAACCGTTGCGCATTTTCAGTCAAGGAACGTATCCCCAAGAAACCTGTCGCCTCTCTGAAGCTAAGCTACAACGATCAGTGAGCAGTTTTACGGTCCTGCTTAGAACCAGGTAAATATGATCATTAAGTAGCTTTGGCTTTCTGCTTGGATCATACACTGCTGATCAAAAGCATCTTTGAATCATGTACTGATTATCAATTGTGGCTCAGATTAATGTGACCTGCTTAGGACCATATACATATGATTAATGAGCAGTCTATGGTCAGCTTAAGACTATGTAACAGACGATCTACGAGCAGTTTAATGTCCTGCTTAGGACCATTCACAGATGATTAATGAGTAGTTTAAGGGCAGCTTAAGACAATGTAACAGATTATCTACGAGCATTGTAATGCCCTGTTTAGGGCAAATCCATAAGTGATTACGGAGCAGTTTAATGAATACTGCTTAGGACCAAATACAATGATCACTGAGTAATACTTCTTAGGACCAGGTAAATATGATCTTTGAGCGGCTTTGGGTTTCACACATATGGGCATTGAGCAGTTTAATATTCCTGCTCAGGGTTGCGGTTTATAGTCCTTCCCAGGACTCTATCAATGAAGGGAATGTTATGAAGCCATGCATGAATGATCGGTGACCCGTTTAAAGGTCTGCTTAGGACTGAGCAGATTTACTTGTAACAGAATAGGATGCTGTTTAAAGTACTGGCCAGGACTCTACACAATCATTATGTGTATATAGGGGGGTTGCAGTTTATAGTCGTGCTCAGGACTCTACAAAGTATTTATGTGAAGAGGGGGTGGGTGCAGTTTATAGTCATACCCAGGTATCTACACAGTTTACTATGATCCATACATTCAGAGCTATAGTCCGCATCATTCAACGCACCAAAGTGATAGAGACGGAATCAATGGCTGCTGATATAGGTCCTAGGGTAGCATCTTGGTTCTTAATATCAGTTGCCTAACTTTATCTTTTATCCTGTAGCAATTTAAGAGTTTTACTAACTCTGTGTGTGTCATACCTCTATATTCATTCACGGCCTTTTATGGTGTTTATGGTCAACAAGGAAATTATGAATTTCCCATGTCTAAACCCCTCTTCTTTGTTATAGATGTTTATTAAAATCAGACCTAAAGGCTTTCCATCCATTTTCATATCTTAGGTTTGGACCAATCACCATGGCTGTACAAATAGTCAGTAAAACAGTAAGCACTAACCTCAAAAATGTCAATGTATTTGTGTTTGGAACTGATTTAGACTTATTTACTGCTTTCTCTGTAGTTGTTTTCACCGTGACAACTTAAGGTATTTCTTCAGAATCTTCATTTCCAAGACTCTTTGTGCTTTCATGGTTTCTTGAAGATCATCTTCCATTTTAGCTTCATGTATTAATGGATCACAATGTTTACTTCTCCAGTCGTTCACTAGGCATAGTATCTCCATGGTAGACTATTTCCCAGCTTGGTGAGCGAGCGATTGAAACACGAAAGGTATCTTTACAATGGTCTATTTCTACTGGAACCAATTCAACGAAGTTCGGTTTATGGAGAATGTTGGGATAGAGATCAGGATGTTTCTCTATTTGCTGCGGTAATGTTTTATGAAGTGGAATAAGCTGCCAAATGCCCCCAATATGCTTAGCATAACAGTAACGCCATCGGTTAATCTGAATAGGCGAGCACAGCAGAATGGGGCTTGGTATTTCTCCATTCTTTTCCATTACCTTTGCTCGATCCTGCAAGATGTCTTCCGGACTGCGTAACACATTTGCAGCTTCCACATCACCTCGATGACGATATAACTGACCAGAAATACCCTTTTAACTATTAAGCAAAAAATACAAATGCCATATTCAGTTTGCAGTCGAATTTCATTGGGATGTGTACTCTTAGGTGGAACGAATGATCCTGTTCCTAAAACAAATTAGGTGGACATTTGCCATCAGTGTGGTCCTGTTACTTAGAGCACCCATCCACTTCTGCATGGAGACTCCTGATATTGCCCACGATTTGGTAATATAGCTTGCATTGTCCAAACATAAGCATTGGTCTTGGCTGTATCCTTCCCATGGTCTTAGTTGGTACTTAAGGTTTGTGCAAGCCAGCTGCAGCTGGTTGTTTGCCTCATCTCCCACCTTTCCATTTTCTGTGGAATTCCGACTATTAGATTATTTTCGAATGTTTTCCTCAGTTAAATCCCTTGAGTTCTTCTGAATTGGTAGCCGTTGGTTTCGTGTCAACTTATCAGCTTTGGAACCTATCCATAGTTTCCTGTTCTTTACAAGATTTAGCATTCCATGATAGAACTAACTGGTACGCTTGGTAGATTGTGTAAATTCAGCCCCTGATGAATTTACCACAATTAAGCTTATCAAGGTCTCACTACCCCCAGAAGGATGTTCAACCAGTTCAGTGAGTTCAAGCGTTGTCATGTGTTTCACGCTTCCGAGCAGCCTTATTCCCACGTGGATTGGAGAGTTGTAGATTACTGTCAGGATTCCAATATCCTAAGATTCACTTGCAGCTGTTTCAAGAACCACCAGGTTTTTAATTGTAACTGCCTTTCCAGCAACCTTGATATAAGTCCTCGTAACTTCTTTCTGCCTTTGTAAACCGAGCGATTCTTTCTTGTTTGCTATAAGTTTTAACAATTTCAAATCTGACGTTTCCTTCCTTGATTTGTCGAGGAGATGATGGTCGCTGTGTACCAGCATTCTCCATCGATACTGCTGTACTTTTTGGTTTGGAAAGTGAAGCTTCATTTTTGTCAAAAGACTGAACCCTTTGTGTTTTAGAATTGTGTCTTTGACTACTATTACGGATACAAACATCCTATCCACTGTTCTTAACATATGCTGTTGGTGGAGCATAAATTCCATCTACTTCAGGTTTAAGAACGGTTCGAGAAGTCTTTCTCCATGCCCCAGATTTCTATTGTGATTTATATGAGAAATGAGACTTATTGGCATATTGAACTACTTTTGAGGATCGTGGTAGGTTACCACTAACCTCAGGATTAATGACAGTTCAAGTCTTTCTCCATTCCCCAGACTTTGTCTGAGAGTTATGTGAGAAATGAGAATTCTTATTCTTGTTGTTGAAGATCTCTGTAGCTTACCACCAACCCTTTTGTCTACACCACTGTAGGAATCAGGCACAACTGAAGGTTTATTGAACGTGAATCCTGCCGACCAGGGGGTGGGACCTCTCGTCCATGAATGTCAAGATTAACACCTTCTGGAATATTTGGGTTTTCTGGTTTGGCATCTGTACTAGCTTAGATGAAGTCAATGTACTTATTCTCAGCTACTGGACCCTGCTTCACATTCTCCAGAGTTCACTCGGATTTGAAAGAGACAGCCAGTCCTCCCTAAGCAAACCAGAGGCCAACAATCCCCGGCCTCAGCATAGACATCCAAGCTCTAGACCAGCTAGATCGACAACGAGATCGACAACTACATGAAAGAAGCCACAGTTGTATGTCTACTGGGGCATTTTGGTTAGGTCCCACCAAACCGATATTTTCATAACCAAAGTGTATTTCGTTAACTCCAGCCACCCGGGTTAGGAATAGGGTTTTCGTTTTCGTGGTGGGGACTAACAATAAAGACACACATCAATATTTTGGATGGGGTACGTATTGCGTCATAATGATGGATATTGCTTTTGGTGGGAGCTAACGAGAAACACCCAGGAATGTTATTAAAAGACAAGTTGCAGTGGAGCAACTGTAGCAGAGCATTTATGTGATTTACCCATGTTCATGGATTAAGTCTGTTTGATTTTTACTTGCTTGCTGTATTTTAAAATTGCTTTGCCGTATTTCGAAATGTGTCTTTTTTAACGTGGCGTATGTTTTATTTGCTTGCCTTACTTTTAAACTTGTTTTCAATTGAAGGGGAAATACGCTTTTCCTGTTGTCAGCAAAGTTTAAACACTGGACTCAAATCGAGTGAATAAAAGACAAAAAAGTTCCATGGTTTGTTATAAAAACATGTAAACACATTTGATGCAATAAATCATTAGTCTCCATGATTTAATTCTACATTAATCAACGAAATGTTGATTCAGCAAGTGGAAATTAAAAGTAAGTTCACAGAAAAACAAAATACAATATTTCAATATTAATCAACGACAGGTTGTTGAAACACATGTGTCCCCGCACTGCATGTTGCCAGCAGGGTAATACAATAGATACATGCCTGGCTGCTCCATAGTCAATCTCTGCACCTACTTCTACTTTCTTGCGTACATCAACTACATTTATTGGAGGTATGTAAGACTTGTCAGTTTAGCGATCACTAGGTCATCAGTTCAAATCACGGTAGGGGGATTTTTACATATCAGTTTACTCCCCTATTCTTGGTGAGGACTGTTCTTGTTACATAGGAAAGTAAAGTCTACTCTGCTTTGTTCTGGAGTTTGACAACATTTCTGGAACAAGACAGAACTAACTTAGCTACAGGGTAACGCATTCTTTTATTAGAAACATATGGTTTTCTATGCACACGATAATAAATGATCAAGAAACAGAGATTACTCCTTATTAGGACCATCCTTAATTGACTCGTATTGAAAATAACGTATGAAAATGATATTAAATTACAGAAGTATAATTTCTCCTATTTAACCTCTCACACACAAAAGGGATACCCTGGAGTGGGACGAGTCAAGAATGAGCGCCGAGTATCCCTTTTTATTTAAGGAGTGTAGAGCAAACGTATACTTCTAAAGGTTTTGCCAATGATGCCAAGAATTACATGTCTACTGCGCAAAAGTCTCATTTCAATGATTAGCATGTGTGATATACAGGACTGAAAATGCATCTGCAAAATGATAATGATATAGAATAACAAAAATGATGATACTTCTCCCAATAATCCATTGCGACCGAGTCGTAAGCGAGGTCGCTCTTATCAAATGTATTGGTAACGGATATGTCCCATATCTGAGAAACTATCGAACATAGAAACATGCTGTTTTCCCCGTTCGATAACATGTGTTTTGAAAAATGATTTAGATTTAAAAGAACGACTTACGGAATAATCGTCCCTTCTACTTTTTAAAACGTCTGCAAAATCGGAGGGCACAAACCGAACATATACTCTGATCCTAGGCAGAAATGCCGATCCATACGTAAATAATTCGACCATTTTTGACGGGTACCATGCTAGTTATTGAATAATAGTAAAGTGCTAGGAACCTTTTTTACCGATATTAGAGACCGAGATTCCTTTCTAAATCTAATCATACCAAGCCTATTAAAATAGAAACAATAGCAATAATCTATGTCTATATCCAGTGACACAGACACTAGTTAACAGTGATGGACATTGACTAATTGGCGGACTTTATTAGAAAAACGAGATCAGTTCTTTAAACATTCATAATTTGAATTCGTTCTAATTGTTGTTGAAGAAACAAGTGTCTATTTTAGACGCTGTAATACCAGTAATTACATTGACTGATTGGAAGCCATCAAATAGAACTCGTTAGCAAAGACGTTTCATACACTTCTATGCTAACATCTAACACTTCCTTGGTGTGTGATCAACATTCAAAGAAACATTTTCAGTTATTAATAGGGTACCGGCAACAGAGTCAATCGACCAGGGTGTTACGTGATGTTAAATGTTAACTGTCATATGCCTGGGACAGTAAGAATTACCAAATACAAATGGGAAAATAAATAAATAAAATTAAATAAGAAAAAGTAAAATATTCCTTGTTGTGGAGTCAGATGTTTCACTACCGAACAAAAACTAAGGGCCCGATTTAGCATAAACTTCCATTGTAAATTGAATCCCCAACTAAAACCTATTTTGGTGAGGAGCTTTAAAAAACAAAATAAGCACGCAATGACATACTTATATAGATAGCCAATCAGTCTGCCAACCAGACAGACGGGCAGACCCACTTAAAAACCTATATTGATGTTACTTTGTTGATGTTGACAGATATTTTGACGGTTTGGTGGTTTTTAACAAAAACCTATGCATTGACTAATTGGCTGTCTTTATTAGAAAACGTGAACAGTTCTTTAAACATTCATGATTTTAATTCGTTCTAATTGTTGTTGAAGGAACAAGTGCCTATTTTAGCGTCTGTAATACCAGTAATTACATTGTCTGATCACATAAAACTCGTTAGCAAAGACATTTCATACACTTTTATGCTAACATCTAACACTTCCTTGGTTTGTGATCAACAAGCATTCAAATGAATTGTTTCAGATTTTACAAGTATTAATAGGGTAATGGAAAAATGAATAAATTAAATTAAATAATAAACACAGTCAACTCTTAGCAAAGACATTTCAGATGCTTGTATGCTAACATCTAACATTTATTTCCAGACTGTACTAAAAAGGCTAGTGATGTACTCGCTGAAATGTTCCGATTGAAGTAAGAATCGGGATGCTAGTCTAAATAATCAATGAACTAAGAGGCTGCACATCAGTGTGTCTGTAAAACCGGAAACATTTAAGCGTCAATATTCACGGTCAAGTAGAAAGTTCTATAATGACACCGACAATCGTTTGAATTTAAAAATAAATGATGTTTTCCAAAGATCATTATCGAAATCTGTACGCCAGTTATATGGCATCAAACTATTTTCCAATAAGATACTCACGCTTTAAGAGACATTTTTCATTCGTTCGTAATATTCCGAATGCAAATATCACAGCTACCTTTTTGAAGCCACAGGTAGGACACTTTTTGTCTGGGGAGAAAAAACAGATCTTACATTACCTGATAAATATTCATGAGCATATATTTCCTTTGACTCAAAATGTGAAATTCATGCCTTCATACATGCGAACTTGTGTACTGGAAAAGCTCATACATTATTCATTAAATGTTCTCATTCGTTCTAATCAAAGATGTATATTCAATATGCGTACATTCCATGTATACCAATGGCGTGACCAATTGGGAGATCGTTAAAAGTGCAGAAACTTTTTACAACATGTACGATGTCTGTCCGGAAAGTATCCAGCCATTTTGAATATCTCGAGAACCAGTTGTGCGTCCCTGATGTAACCAATCAGAAGAGATGGTATTGCCCAGGCTTGAACAGGCACTCCCCTGTTGTGTCCCTTTTTGTTAGCAGTCATACAACATTCGTACTGTGCGGCCGTCGCATTCACAACGACTGAGCCTGTTGAATATACACCGCTCATGCAGGTAAAACATCAAGCATCACCCAGGTCTCTCAGCCTAACCCTACAGCTCAAATGTATACACACAGACATAGACCCGGTTCTAGCAGAATAACTTTTAAAATGATCATTTCAAAGTAACATATCAATTGAAAAGCCGATGTCGTTTTCAAAAAATCAGTAAAATCGATCTTTAAATTAATTTCAGGTAAAAGAAAAACTTGTAAAATAGTGTACATTTATGCCTTGCCATATATGTGTGTTAGTCCGGGAGACAGCAGGGACTACTGTGCCCCCCGCCCCTGTTTCCTTAGAGTAGGGTACCAAAATGTTCCTTTGGATGTCCTCTTTCATAATAAAGATGTTCCAAAGAAAAACAGTTGTGATTAGCACTTTCTCACCAAATGTCTGCTTGTTATTGCTGAATGCCGAGTCTCCTCAGGTCTCCAATTCTCTTCTCGTGATCCTCACACTTTGTACCGTGTAAACCTTCCCCAGATTGTTTTTGTATTGTTTTGTTTCTTTTTCTTTTTGTGTTGTGTTTTGTTGTTTGTGTCGTGCTCCCCGCCTCCGCCTCGTTTCCTTCCCTCCT
>VCCN01007264.1:4821812-4832311 GCA_006491835.1 Architeuthis dux
GGATACAATTATACGTGAATAAAAATAGGTTCAAAAGGTGTGCTTGTCTGTGTCGTGTGGTTTGGCTATTGTTGTTTTTTAAGTGTGTTCAATTGATGTTTGATCAAGATCTTTGCGTGTTGTGTCTGCCTCAAAATAACATCAATATTTGCTTCCGCTGCTAATGCGTCTTTTGTGAAGGATTTTGACTAAAATATATGAAAATCTCAGAGTTTTACACGAACAGAACACAATGGAAAAGGAAGACAATTCGGTGCTGTAATAAAATATTGCAAAATGATTCGAAATATTGTTGAGACACAATCGATAATGCTAGTGTTATTAGAAACCGGCAAGCAAAACTGTCAACATAGGTTTCATCGGTTTTTAAGTGGCGCTGGCTGGCTATGTATGTCTCACTCGTACAGGCCGCTTAAATAGAGCTAGGGGGCTGAAAATGAAACATTTACTCATTATTATAATAATAATGTGACGCATAACGATAGGTTGGACAGCATTCGGTATTAATAGAGACTTTTTGAAGAGCAGCTTGCCGATGTGTTTAAAGCGTAAAGAATACAACGGTTGCATATTACCAGCTATGACTTACGGATGCGAAACGCGGAAATTAACAAAACGACCTGAAAACCAACTTGCACTGAGAGCCATGGAAAGAACAATGCTTGGAATAACTCTAAGAGATAGTCAAAGATCAACTTGGATAAGTGGGAGAACTAGTGTGCAGGATATTATATACATAATTAGGCAGCAAAAATGGAGATGGGCTGGTCACCTAGCGAGAAGAGTTGACAATATATGGGAGACTAACCGATTGGTTCCCATGGGACAGTAAACGCAGTAGGAAAAGTCCAGACACAAGATGCAGGGATGAAATTTTTAAAAATTGCCGCTAAGACATGGCAGAGGTTCGCACAATCTAATTCGTCGTGGAAGGAAATGGGAAAGGCCTGTGTCCAGCAGTGGGCATTGACGGCTGATGATGATGATGTATGGAAAAAACGGATTTTTATTTTATTTTTTAAATTTGCCCCAAAATAGTTTTTTAGTAGGCAGTTCAATTTATAATATAATTTTATGCTAGAATCGTCCTGAGTTCGGTATTTCTGAGATGAGGTGTTAGTATTACTGATATTATTGTTCGGACTGAGATCCTCATCTTGGTTGTCATTTCCACGGAGAGTACATCGGCCGAAACGTTGTGGAAATGACAACCAAGATGAGGATCTCAGTCCGAACAATAATATCAGTAATAGAATCGTCCTTTAGTGAAGTCACTTATTCATTGATAACCTCTTTTCCTATTTTTTAATTGATCACCCACACCACGTCATGCTGCAAAAGATATTGGTAACGTGGTGGTTTCTATCGAGTGACTAACCAGACCAGATCGTATTATGTGTTTTTCCTCCTGTTCAAATTAAGTACAAATGTGTTGTTGTTGAACTTCAATGTGACGTCACGTGACCGAATTTCTCTCTTTGGCAATGATGGCGGCCCTATGACATGCGATGGACATTGGAAAAAAACAACCTTTTTCATTTCATGTCACTATCCTGCTTTTATAAGTATATTTTAAAATAGTCAAACTCCAGTCTAAGTTGGAGTTGACTTTGTTTGTCCTCCATAGCACGAACAACAAGAACAATAGTCGCCCAATTTACTGTTTTTCTATCACATCACGTTAAACCTAAAACAATATATATAATTAACAGTTCCCTACCACTCCTTTTTCCAATTTATTTAATTGATCACCCGCAATAAGGCATGCTTCGAAAATACATCGGTTGCATGGCGGTTTCTATTGAGTGACTAACCAAACCTGTTCTTTTAGTGATTTACTAGCCGAACTCTGGGTGTTGATAAATAAGATATCATCATTACTCTCGCATATATATTTATGCAATTAAAGTATATAATGATGTTCAAGTATGTTATTAACTATGGAATATATCTATATTGACTATACCATGTGAAAGCATATGCAACTAATATATCTGCCGTTGTTATTATTGTATGTGTAACATCTGCTATCTGTCTATATTTCTGAGGCCTAATACTGCTATAACTTAATTATTTGGTTTAGTTAGTGAAGGTCGAGTCCCTATTGCTCCCATTCAAGCATAAACACACTCTTCCACTCTTACCCTTGTTCATTACATTGTAAGGGTGGCTGGGGAAGGACAAGAGATAGTATGGAAGATATGAGACGAATAAATGATAATCTCAAAGCATAACGGTCGTACATACAAACGAGCATGATCATAGTATAATCCTTAGCAAAGTAAAGCAGAGTTACGTGCTGTGTTGCACGACCCACGAGGCAAAGGTTTTCTTTGTAGCAATTGGGGGTTTTGACGGGGCCGGGGTGCTAGCACGACGCTCAAGATCGACTGTCTCACAGGGCTAAAGGATTCCAACTGTCCTGCTTTTTAACTAAAGATCAGCACCAATTTTCCTCTTGGCGGTACGGATCTTTACTTTGTCCAATCGGGCGGCACTGATCTTTACTTGGTTCAATTCGGCGGTACGGATATTTACTTTGTCCAATTGGGCGGTACTTAGCTTTACTTGGTTCAATTGGGCGGTACGGAACTTTAATTTGTCCAATTGGGCGGTACGGATCTTTACTTGGTTAGATTAGGCTATTACAACATTCAAAAAGATTTTGAGTACATTCCAAGGCAGTCGCGTTCAGCACACATAATGTTTAAAAAATAAATGGAGTTTAATAAATTGTTTTTTTGCTCATCCTTACCTTGATGGCGCTAATCTTAATTTGGTCTCATTTGGTAATACTAATCTTCACTTGGTTATATTTAGTGGTACTGATCTTTACTAGGGGACCTTAGTGGTGATGATCTTTACTTCATCCAAAAATCAACAATAACAGGATGCTGTCTCTTTTGTTACACAGATTCGTAATTTTAAATGGAAGTCAAGGTGTTTTGTAATTGAAGATGTAATTAGAAAACTTGTTTAAAATGCACCAATGAGGTTCTTTGGAGCGTGGGAGTATCGTTTAATGAAATAACAAAAAAGTAAACAGGTATGGTTAGTCGATAGAAAACGTCACGCGACCAAAGTCTTTTTGCAGTGTTGGGGGTGATCAATTAAAAAATTGGAAAAATGGGTTGATCAATGAATAAGTTATTTATCTCACCTTTTGTTGGACAGTGATCACTAAAATGCTACCGGACATAAACAAAGGGACCAATTTAGCAAAGGCTTGCATTGCAAATCGAACCCCTCACTAAGAGACTATTTAGGGGGAAGCTTTCTAAAAAGAAATACCATTTTTCTAGTAAATATTCAAATGTTCAAACCGCTAGCTCCATTGGCGCATACATACATTCATACATAGCCAGCCGGTCAGACAGCCAGACCAACTTAAAAACTCAAGAAACCTATGTTGACAGTTTTGATGACAGTTTTGGTTGACGGTTTCTAACATTACGAAATGTTCTATCTTGCCTTTTTATGCTAATTAGTAATTAGTCAAATATCCATTAAGATTAGAAAAGTGGAACACTTCGATCAAAAGATACTATTAATACGTATATTTGTGCGCATACCTTAATGGGCATACAAGTAAATGTGTTTGGTTTGCAGTGAGACTTACACATACCTATACATCTATGCGGCCCTGTCGGCTGGGGCCTAGAATACGCCGACTTCATACCCTGCAGAGGGGTGTGTGTGTGGGGGGGCACACACACACACACAAAGAAAACAGGGGCTACCTATTTTTTCATCAAAGCCACACGACTCTAGTTTAAAAAAATTAACCTTTCACCAAAGTCGCAAGACTCTAGTTTAAAAAAGAAACCTTTGAAACTAGACTCAAAAATATAAAAACAGATTCGTTTACATATCTTGACGACAGACTACATTAATTTGCCTACATTAATTTGCCTACATTAATTTGCCTGCAATAATTTGCCTACATTAATTTGCCTACATTAATTTGCCTGCAATAATTTGCCTACATTAATTTGCCTACATTAATTTGCCTGCAATAATTTGTCCGCAATAGTCTGTCTACTATAATTTGTCCACAATAATTCGTCTACATGAATTGTGTATTCAAAAAGAAACTGAATTCGGCACTAAATTACGCACCAAGGGTCGATGTGCCGTTAAACAAAACAATCAATCAATATACATATATGGAGAGAATACAATCATAGGCAAGAAACATAAAGTTTGTGCTGGACAAATACTTATGAGCAGTGCTGTATGTATGTATGTATGTGTGTATGTATGTATGTATGTATGTATGTGTGTGCGTATGTATGTATGTATGTGTGTATGTATCTATGTATGTGTGTATGCATATGTCTTATCTTATCGGACGATTGAACTCCTTGTGTTGTGTGTGGTTAACACGATGTTTCGGTCGATCCATTGTACGGCCTTCTTCAGGAGTACTATCCGAATATGGTGGTGGTAAACATTTCTTTTTTCTCTCTAAAGATAGCAACGCTTATGACGTAGGGTTCGTGTGTTTTCTTTTCCTTTCCATGTTTGGAAATCCAGGCCTAACAAGGCAATGAAAAGAAAACACCCTAATCCAACGTCAAAAGCATTGCTACCTTTGGAGAGAAAAACATCTGTTTACCACCATCACATTCAGATAGTACACCTAAAGGAGGCCGTAGAATGGATCGATTCTAACGAAACGTCGTTTTAACAACACGAAACTCTAGGAGTGCATTCGTGCGAAAAACTCTTTGAATGTTAGTGACCCTTCCCAAAACTATAGACAGAGAAATATATGTCACAAAACCACGCTGTTTCACTACCTACTTATATAATACTCCACTTGATGGCCTATATTTTATGTCTGTAACATTTATCAAGGGAGATACTAATTATAGAGTAGACGGCCTTATTTTTGTTTATTCCAAATGCGTAAAAGAATCTGCGTTTATTCTGGCTGAACATAAACGAGACAGTCCAGCGCAACACAATGTTTTTGATATTTTCAGTGCAATTGCAAAGGTATTTAAATTCTATCGTCATTTTTTGACGGCATGGGTAAAATAGTAATTCTATTCTATCAATACCGAATCAGCATTAACAACTTTGAATTTGAAAAGTTTGGCACGCGGCCAGCAGACGATATTTTATGGAGGAAAAACTGGTTGAGATGCGTCATGGAATAAAGTAAAATAAACAGAATAGAAATGCCTTTTAGATATTAAGAACTCAAATGCGTGCTTCGAAACCGTTATTGATTTTCTCACGTTCAGTATAGCCCCCACCTCCATGAAAATCACGTTTTAATCTAAATGTTCTTCTTTAATACGTTTTTCTTTCTTTTAAATTTCTCAAAGATACTGTTGTTTGTTTGTTTGTTTCTTTATTTTGCCTTATTTGTGAGGATGTCTTTCAGTTTTATTAGAAACCGTCAACCAAAACTGTCACCAAAACTGTCAACATAAATTTCTTTAGTTTTTAAGTTGGTCTACCTTCCTGGATGGCTAGCTGGATGGCCATGTATGTATTATGTGCACAGGCTATATCAATGGAGGTAGAGGGCTGAACAATTAAACAGTTACTCTCTATCATGTCTAGAAAGAATGTCTTTTTTTTTTGAAAATCCCCCCGATATACTTTTTAATGGGGGAGGGGCAATTTGCAATGTAAATTTATGCTAAATAAGTCCCTTAGTTTGTGTTCACGTTTTTTTTTATTAGCCATTTTTTAGTGATCACTGCCCAACAAAAGAGAGAAGTAACTTATTCATTGATCACCCTTTATCCGATTTGTTTAATTGATCACCACCAACACGGCATGCTGTCAAAAGACGTTGGTCACATGACGGTTTCTATTGAGTACCTAACCATTTTGTCTTCCAATATTCTTTTCCATTTTTTCCCCTTTCGTCCCGCATTTTATCCGAATTTTTCTTCTTTTTTTGAAACTGTCAAAATATATTTTGACGCACATATCAACACATGTGCTGTTAACTTCTGCAAACAAATGCAAAAGTTTAAAAAACATGTACCGGATTTTAAAATTCGTCTGGGGAGTTTTGCAATACGCCACCAGGTTTTAGAAAGAGTAGGTGATAAAAAAAACCCAGTTACCTTCGGGGTGAGAGAAAAATGTGTAAAACTTACTGCGTGCCAAGGAATTTGCAGCATTTTTACATCTTTCTTCTTTTCCCACTACTTTTTAGAAACCGTCAACCAAAACTGTCAACATAGGTTTCTACAGTTTTTAAGCTGGTCTGGCTGGCTATATAGGTATGTATCATGCGTACAGGCTGCTCCAATGGAGCTAGAGGGCTGGAAATTTAAACATTTACTCCTTATTATCTATAGAAAAAAATACTTTTTTGTTTTTTTCAAAAGTCTTCCCAACATGGGTTTTAGTTGGGTGGGGGCGTGGGGGGTCATTTTACAAGGTCAGTTTATGAAAAATTGGTCACTAATTTGTGTCCGATTGCTTTCATGGTTGTTTTGGGGTTTCCTTTTATTCAGATTTGTTAGTGACCAACAAAATGCGAGAGAAGTATCTCATTCATTGATCACCTCTTTCTTTTTTCAAATTATAATTGATCACCCCAAACACCACATGCTGCTAGAAGACGTTGGTCACGTGACGGTTTCTATTGAGTGACTAACCAGACCTATTCTACTCTTTATTTCTATTTGTATCCTTTTTTCTTATTGGCTTCCAGAAGTCCAGAGTAAATTGGAGACATCAGGGAATAACAGACTGTTTACGTCATTGGGAAAGGCTCTTGGGAATCGTGAGAGGAAGAAGAGGTAAGCAGTTATGGAGTCATGGAGTCATGGAGTCAGCTTATCAAATGATAAAGGGGGTCTGGTGAGGGATAATCTTATTTAGTAAAACACTCCTTCGTTCTGACGTCATGTGGAAGTGTGTATATAAGAGAAGAAAACTGTTGTCGTTACTTTATTGAAATACTGATGTTGGAAAGAAAGCAAGAGTATGTGAAGAATATTTGAGAGAATAGCAAACGAGAAAGAGAAGGAAGAAGATAAATAAGAAGAAAGAAGAATGAGAAGAAAGAAGATAATGAGGAAGGAAGGAAGGAATAGAGAAAAAAAAAGAAACGAAAGAAAGGAAGGAGAACGGAAGAAAGAATTAGAGAATTAAAGAATGAAAAACGAAAGAAAGAAAGAAGAGGCGAGAAATAGAGAAAAACGAAAGAATGAAAGAGTGATAGAAGAGTGAAACGAGGAAAAGGGGAAAAGAGAGAGAACATGGTATGAATGAAAGATGGAATGAATGACAGATGAATGAAAGATAGAATAAAAAAAGGAAAGAGGAACAATGAAAGGATGAAAGAATGAGAGAAACAATGAATGAAATAAATTGAAGAAACAAAAATGAAAGCCTGGAAGCCGGGAAGAAAGAAAGGAAGGAAGGAACAAATAAATAAACGAAAGAAAGAAAAAACTAAAGAAAAGAAAAAAAAGAAAGAAAGAAAGGAAAACAAAAGAAATATTGGAAGAAAGAAAAACGAAAGCAAGAAAGAAAGACAGAAACGACACGAGAAATAAAGAAAGGGCGTAAGATGGGAAGAAATGAATGAAAATGAAAGATAGACATTAAGAGGGAAAAATGAGAGAAAGAAAGACACACAAAAGAAATAATGAAAATCGACAGAAAGATATCCAAAATCGAAAGAAAGAATGAAATAAAATAAAACCGAAAGAAAGAAAGAAAGAAAGAGTGATAGAAGAGTGAAAAGAGGAAAGGGGAAAAGAGAAAGAACAAGGAATGAAATAAAGATACAACTAAAAGAAGGAAAGACGTAACAACGAGAGAAAGAAAGAACACACCATATAAGGAAAGAGGCAAATAATGAAAGAATGAGAGAAACAATAGTTAAAATTAAAACAGAAAGAATGAAAGCTTGAAAGAAAGAAAGGATGGAAGTGAAAAAGAAAGAAACAACGAGAGATAAAGAAAGAAAGAAAGAAACCAAGAACAAGTTGGCATAAAGAAGGAGTCTTCAATCTGTTTCCCCCCCGAGGACCGGTTTAATATTGACAATATTCTCGCGGACCAGCCGACGGGGAGGGCAGCGTTAATCATACCGAAATATAGCTGATAAGTGAATTATAAGTCGCGTATAAGTGTCTAATACATACAAGTTCGTTTCAAAAAGGGTTTACCTAACGAATTCAATATTAAGTTCCACCTGAGCTCCTGGGGGAACATCTGAAATTATTTTCTTTAAAGATTCGTTCATTGACTTCGGAAATGGTTTTATCTAATTCATTTCATTTTTACAGTTGTTTTGCCGCGTAAATTAAATTTATTTCTTAGTGGGTCAGTGGGATGCGTGAGAGGGGACGCGGCGAGGTTCAGCTGACTTATATCGCCAGATCATATCTTTTTCTCGCGGCCCGGTGTTTTGCTGCTGGCAGAATGCACGGGAAAAAGGCTTTTGAAAAATGAGAGGGAAAAGACTGAACGAAAGGGTGAATGAAGTGAATAAAGGCAGAAGGACATCTTGAATGATAGAAATACAGAATGAAATAAAATCTGACAGAAAGCCTGAATGAAAGAATAAAAACGAACAAGGAAAAGAAGGTATTAATGAAATAAAGGTTGACAGAAAGATTCACCTCACCTCACCTCACCTCACCTCACCTCACCTCACCTCACCTCACCTCACCTCACCTCACCCCACCTCACCTCACCTCACAGTCCGCTTGGATGGTGAAATGGTTAGCACGTCTGCCTCACACACAAAAGGTCCTGGGTTCGTTTCCCGGTATGAGCGAAGAGTGTGGGCAGCTCTTCATTAGGAAAAATGTCCCTGTGCACTCAGCAGCTCATTGATAACGCTCTAAGTTGTGTGATTAGGGTGGACTTGTATCCTGCCAACGGGGTGGTCATAGAAACTTGTAAGAATAAAGTCCTGGTCTCGACCAGACTTGACACTTGCAAGGATCACGCATGAAACAGAAACCGTGTCTTCGTCACCGGGTGTATACTCTTTTGAATGTTGTATCTTAAGAGACAGACGCTTCACTTGTTTTACCTCACCTCATAGCTGTTGAATAGCTGTTGTCAGTTATTCCCTTTGCAGGTTAGTATCGCTACAGATGTTGTCCAAGTATGTTGTGCAGTGACGGCATATGATCTTTCCCCATATGTCGGTTCCCATAGGAGCAATTAGTGCAGAGTTTGGTTTTAACCGATCCATCAATGTCCGATGAAAAGACTGAAATAAAGAGAGAATATTCTTTTTAAATTGGCGAAAGAAAGAACGAGTGTATGAACAGAATCCTCGCGTTTTACCTAGATTGCAAATATCTATTTCTTCAACGAGCAGTCCACTTATTCTTGCTATTTACAAAGCAAAGCTTAGTACGGTATAAGGCCTGCAGGTGTAGAAAGTGGATAGGAAGAAAGTGTTACAACTGTTGTATATATGGGATGGAAGTCTTGAACTGTGACAATTAAAGGGAAAGGAAGAAGACATTTGTCGGCCGGAGAATGAAGAGTGGGGGAGAGATAAGGTGTTCCCGAGAGACCGTTCCCAACAGGGGAACTTGGTCTTATGCCTTCCCAGCCCTAGGAGGTCTGCCTGGGTCTCTTGCTTCCTCCGTCCAGGGTGTCCGGTGTCTTTTTTTTATCAGGTTTTAACGCCCACGCTTGTGTGTTCAACATCCTGTTTTTGGACACCTACGCATATACATATTTCCTAAGCTCCCCGGGTCACGTCCACTTCCGCATAGGTGTTGGTCGGGAAATGACCTCTCGTGGTAGTATATCATAACACAACAATCTTGTAAAATGGAGAGGACGAGCCCGACGTGAAAATCAGCTCTCAAAATCCTGATTTTACTTGGGTTCGAACACTGACCTTTGGAAATGTGATAATTAAAAATGTGAAGCTTTTACGAGGGGGTGTTCTATTTACAATGTAACAATAATGATAAACTGGGCACTTACATTCTGCCATTTTTATGAAAGTACGAACGGGCGTACTGCTTATATGAATTCCTCTTATTTATTTATTTTAACATGGGGGTTATGTAAGCAGTTATTCCGTCCATACTCCCTTAAATATGGCAGAAAGTAACTTCCCAGTTAAACATTATCGTAGATAGAACCCCCTTTGTAACAGCTTTTTAAAAGTTTATGTTTCAAAGACTAACACATATCCAGATGGTTCGAATATCTAATGGATTGAAAGCACATAGAATTGAAAGAAAATTCCTTCTCGGAGAATTGTATTAGGTACGCAAAAAGAAAATTACCGAATAGTGTTTATTCTACTCGAGTAAGTGTGCAGAGTCCGCGTGTCTAGAAAAACAGCATTCAAAATCCTGGCTTTCTACTTGGGGTCTAACTGGCTTCTGGCACGAGTGGGGAATCCGCAACAACTTCAACCACGATGCTGACCAAGCGGATGGAAGAAGAAGAAACAGAAGCGAAACAAAGAAGCAAACGAGAACTGATGATGAAAAGAACAATAATAGAAATGTCAGAAAGAAAGAGGA
>VCCN01007270.1:73558-84197 GCA_006491835.1 Architeuthis dux
AAGGGCACAAAGTGCGGAGCAACCACTGAGGATCGAACTCACTACCTCCAGGAAATGCTTAGCAAGCTTGTCTCATACTTTGGTGCCTCATCGATGCAATCGCTGACACACGATGCGAGTAATGACCAGGCTCCTAGGAGAGCACGCTGTCATGTGGAGCAGCGTGTGAGCATGAGAAAGGACCGGGTGCATAGTCCGGTCCCAGCTTGGTAAAAGGCTCTGTTAATCGGCACCAGAGCATAAGGCTGAGATGGCCGCAGAACAATCTTGTTGCTGCATACGGTACCTGGAATTCCCAGACGGTCACCCATCTGGATAATGACCAGGCTCGACATCGCTTAACTGGTGTATCTAACGTGATTCGACCGTATCATTTCGCTGTATCGTAACGAGACGAATAAAAGAAGAGAGAGAGAGAGGGATAGAGAGGGAAGGAGAGAAAGAGAAGATCAAAGGAGAGATAGGAAGATAGAAATAGCCAGAGAGAGAGAGAGAGAGAGAAAGAACGGAAACAGAGAGAGAGAGAGAGGGGGCAGAGAGAAAGAGAAAGAACGGAAACAGAGAGAGAGAGAGAGATAGAGAGAGGGGGAGACCGATAGAGAGGGAAGGAGAGAAAGAGAAGATCAAAGGAGAGATAGGAAGATAGAAATAGCCAGAGAGAGAGAGAGAGAGAAGGAGAGAGTGAAAGATAGAAATAGCCAGAGGGAGAGAAAGAGAAAGAACGTAAACACAGAGAGAGAGAGAGAGAGAGAGAGAGAGAGAGAGAGAGAGAGAGTTGTCAGAAGGGTCTTGGTGTTGGGCTAGTAAGGCGGGGTCTGACTAATCCGTATCAGCTTGCCGAGGTAACATCAGGCCGAAAACATTGTCGGCTGTACAGAATTATCCATAATTGGCGCCCATACTTTTCGGAGAAAGATTGTGCAGATCGGGTCGGGAAGGCTACATGTCTGGGGTTCGGCTGGACGGGTTAGGGTTAGTTGGCCTGGGTCCGTGTCCGGCTATCGGCTCTTCTCCTCGACTCCAGGGCCATCACATCCTGATTAAGATCGTTGCAAACCATTGTCAGTAATCCTCAGCTGATCATGTTATTCAAGCAAGTCACTTTCATACGGACGCCGACCGCGTAATTACCGTCCTACTCAGAAAGGTTGAAGCTGAGAGAAAGGGCTCGGTGACGTCATGACCGCCATTGGCGGTGGACGCGAGGTCCTCCACCAGAGGTCGCTGTCGACAATCCATCATGGTGGACTTGTCAATCCGGGACATGTTTCCCCGGCCCTGGCTACTGTTGTCCGCCGACCCCGGTACTCGACTTGCTGTCCAACTCAAAGAGAAATGCGGATATATTTATGCTAATGATCCCTATTAAAGGTATTATTAGTATCTCTTGCTTTGTTGTTATCTTATGATTTGTACGGTGTCGTCTGTTTAAGTATACGTGCGTAGTCAATGTCTTTATGAATGTAGTTATATGTTGATTGCTCAAATTTCTGCTGCTGCTGCTGCTACTACTACTACTACTACTGGTAGTACTGGTTCCACGTTGATTCTTTTTTTAGATGCAGAAAACTCAAGAATCTGTTCGGACAGCTTTCATTATTATTATTTGAGTATTCAAATCAGGAGCGGCTGGTGGTTTTCACTGGAGATCAAGTGACAGCAGGTTTACTCAATAATCCAGGACTCCCC
Source organism: Architeuthis dux (assembly GCA_006491835.1). NCBI lineage: Eukaryota > Metazoa > Mollusca > Cephalopoda > Oegopsida > Architeuthidae > Architeuthis > Architeuthis dux. Next base: position 75,248 of record VCCN01007270.1, read on the forward strand.
CTTAGTATTCCGGCAGACTTCGGTAGTCTCAGTTTTCACCCGTATTTGTAGTTACTCCAGCCTTTTTGCTAGGTTCTTGGGGACCGTTCCCAGGCTGATGGTTTTCACTGGAAATCAAGTGACAGAAAGTCTCCTCAATACTCCAGGACTCTCCTTAGTATTCCGGCAGACTTCGGTAGTGCTGTCATCTGGATAGTCTCAGTTTTCACCCGTATTTCTAGTTATTCCAGTCTTTTTGCTAGGTTCTTGGGGACCGTTCCCAGGCTGGTGGTTTTCGCTGGAAATCAAGTGACAGAAAGTCAACTGAATACTCCAGGACTCTCATTAGTATTCCGACAGACTTCAGTAGTGCTGTCATCTGGATAGTAGCAGTTTTCCCCCCGTATTCCTAGTTACTTCAGCATTTTTTCTAGGTTCTTGGGGACCGTTCCCAGGCTGGTGCTTTTCACTGGAAATCAAGTGACAGAAAGTCTCCTCAATACTCCAGGACCCTCGTTAGTATTCCGACAGACTTCAGTAGTGCTGTCATCTGGATAGTCTCAGATTTCCTAGTTCCTCCAGCCTTTTTGCTAGGTTCTTGGGGACCATTCCCAGGGCTCCAATTACTATTGGCACTACCGTCACCCTCATGTTCCATACCATTTTCAGCTCCCTGGCAAGGTCTTGATATTTATCTAGCTTTTCATCCTCTTTCAGCTTCACCCTGGGGTCCGCTGGGTCAACGCAATCTACTATATGACATGTTCTTTTTTTTTCTTTATTCACTACCACAGGATATGGTCTTCTGGCCTGGATTGGGTAGTCTCTTTAATCATCATCATCATCATCATTATTTATTTAATTATTTCCTTGATTTGCCGTTTCATACAATCATTTACCAAGTCTTTCACCTGACACCTAAGGCAAATGAAGGTTTTTCTTAATAAGTTATTGAGCATTCTTTTTTAATATCATTCGTTTGCCTTCTACCCACTGGACACAAACACGCACATATAATTGAAACATTATAAAAGAGAAGGAAAGACACAAAAAGAAAAAAAAGAAAAAGAAAAGAAGAAGACATTTAAACAAATACAACATTCATGTTAAGAAAGACAGAGAGAGTTTCACACAGGGACACGTAAGTTGGGTATAAGGCTTAAGTGGGGGATATTGGGTATTAGAGAGTTTTTCTGGGCATGTGAGCAGTGCCCATTAACACGATCTTTTGTACCTCAGACAAAGATGGATTTCCTGGGATACTTTTAAAGGTGTCCATCAGTCTTTTTCTTAATCATTCCCAGCGCTCCTAATTTTATTATTATTATTAGTAGTAATAGTATTATTATTATTAGTAGTAGTAATAGTATTATTATTAGTAGTAGTAGTAATAGTATTATTATTATTAGTAGTAGTAGTATATACACCTTGATTCCTTTGCTAAATGCAGAAAGCCCGAGAATCTATCGATCAGCTTTAATTATTATTATTATTAGTAGTAGTAGTAATAGTAGTCTATCCGCCTTATTAGGCAGGTGGTCATAGTGTTTTGGCTCATCAGTGTATATACACGAGGTCTGTGCTGGAAATAACAAGCCATTTAGAATATCTCGAGAACCGGTTCCACGGCTTTGATGTAACTTGTCAACCAATCAGAGGGGACCTTACTGCGCACGCATGAACATACACTCTTCTGTGGGGCTATTCAGTCGAGAGTGAGACGCCATTGAGTGACTGCCGCATTCGTGCAGGTCTTTTTGTTGTTGTAAAGCATTGCATCATCCAGGACTGTCTGCCCATATTCGTCCCTCTACGATTTCATGCCTTTCGCCGTTGTAAGGGAGGAGATTTCAGATCATGGACGAGATTAAGAAGAACGCAACGAGACAACTGATGGCGATCCCGAAAGAGGACATTTCCAGAAGGTTGTTTTGGAAAGTGGAAAGGGGCGCTAAGATAAGTCTGTGAGGTCCCAAGGCGGGTACTTTGAAGAGCTAAAAGTCGACATTGCCTTAGGGAGGCTATACTTCTTGTTGTTTGTGTTGTAAACACGACGTTTCGGCCGATCTATTCTACGGCCTTCTTCAGGTGTAAAATCCGAATGTGAGGGGGTAAACAGAAGTTATTTTTAAAGGGGGTAACTCGTATAGTACAGGGACCAGGTGTTTCTGTGTCTTTGTCTTGTCGGGCCTGTTGAGAAGTGGAAGCCACATTGGATTGAAATCCGCACTTAACGCTGTGTTTACAACACAAATAACAAGAAGGGGTTCAATCGTCCGAAGAACCATTTGAATAATAACGACCCTTCTCAAAACTATAGAAAATAACTATATACTTCGCGGACAGACCTGTATTCTGTACACATTGGAGAGTCGCAATGGATTTAGAACGTCGTCTCGCCTTTCTAGTTGAGATAACATTAACCTTCAGTGTCCTGACCTTGTCATATGGTAGCTTAATAAAACAAGCCCGAAAGTCAGACCATAGATGCGCTAGTTCGATCTCATCTTTTCTTGTGTGAAGATCTAGCAATGGACGTTACTCGCAAAAACACAGTTAACACGAGTTCCCTCCCTTGCACTTTCATACATTTATAGAAGGAGTGGAAGGAAATGAGAGATGTGGGAGTTTTTCGGTATGTCAGCCTTTCAGTCAGTCAGTGACGGCAATCGGTACTAGAGATGCTCGCGCATCTAAAAAATCATGTCGGTTAATTAATGGTTCTTTTTGAAGAAAATGTCGATTTGGCCAATGAACACAAGCGGTCAATTGTGTAGATCTGAGAGGGAAACGCATGACACATGCCTAGATAACAATGATATTTCCTATCGAAGCCGAGGTTCTTTTCCTCGCAAACTCGAGTTAGGCACATCTGACTAAATTTGGATTACATCACAAAAGAGGAGATATACAGGTCTGGTTAGTCGCTCAATAGAAACCGTCACGTGATCATCTTCTTTTGGCAGCGTGCCGTGTTGGGGGTGATCAATTAAAAAATTGGAAAAAAGGGGTGATCAATGAATAAGTTACTTCTCTCGCCTTTTGTTGGATCACTAAAAATACCCAATTTTCAAAAAAACAAGATTGAACTCTGCCAGACACAAACTGGAGACCAATTTGGCATAAACTTACATTGTAAATTGAACCCCTCGCTAAAAACTTTTTTTTGGTGGAGGTGGGGGATTTTCAGAACCCCCCCCCCCACGTGTTTTCTTGACATAATAAGGATATGTTTAAATCTTTATCCCTCTAGCTCCATTGGTGCGTCCTGTATAGATAGATAAATAGATACATAGATAGCAAGCCAAACAGAACCATTTAAAAGCTGAAGAAACCTATGTTGACAGTTTTGGTTGAGGGGTTTTAATAAAAAGAACCCAAGATCGGGTGGAAAGTGCACCTGTATGAATCTGGCATTCGCACATTGTGACGAAAAACAAACAAAGCCTGGTGATATCGTAAGGTATTGCTGGGGCACCCTGACTCATTGGTAAGAAAAACAGGAAGAAGAGAAAAATTCTCTCTTTTTATAATGAAGGTAATAGAAAGAAGAAACTGAAAGAAAGATATTTGGATATTCCATTGACTATCATTCACAGAATTGTCCTTCAGAATCAAGGAAGAGGATCAGCAGTTAGAAGAATTGGATCTGGAAGTAAATAGGCCCTCAATTCGGAAGGCAAGAGAAAACCTGCTAAAATGGCCTCTACTGGCAGGAAGCAGACAGTCACTGTTTTATTGAGGCTGAATACTTTTGTTCAGACAATCCAATTTCTTCTTCCCATCACTGATGTTAACACAACGTTTTGGCCGATACATGCTACGGCCTTCTTCATGTGTAATATGTAATATCCGTAAGGAAAGAGTCCCCTTTTCGGTCTCTTTCTCCAGTGATCAATTTTTTCTCAGAAAAACAACAACATATAAATTTAAATTAACATGTATTTACATTAATGTTAAACAAAAGTGATCACAAAAGATTTAGAAGTGAGTAGTTTTCGTGATTTACTGAAAATGCCAAATTCTTTGTGAGACTTCCTGATAGTATGTCTGGAAACACTTTTTCTTGCACTAGGAATAAAATTCTTAGACAAAGAAGTGGTTGTCTGTTATTTAGCAAATGAAATTTGTCAAAAATGGAAAACTTGAAAAGACGAAATAATTGATAAGTTTGGAGTTTTCAAAAGAAACAAAAGAACAAAGTAAAGAATTATTTACAAAGTAGATAAGGGTGTTAGCAGCTGGACTATTGAAGAATTCAGTTTTTTGTTGAAACGAAATTTCTCTAGTCGAAACGACTGTTCACTTTTCGAAGAAAGTCTCATTTTAAGTTTAGAAGGACTATATGATATACTAACTACGTAAATAGTCCAGCTGCTAAGACCCTTATTTGAGACCAACTGTTCACTTTTTGAAGAAAAACTCATTTTAAGTTTAGAAGAATTATATGATGTACTAACTTGATAGAAAGGGGGACCCATTCTGGATCTTGCCTATTTCAGCAAAACACATGTGATAATTTACAGACCTTTGAATGGGTACCGAATAAAGTACAGGAGATTTAGTGAGGCTTGCTGTCACTTAATTCTCATCATAAATCGCCAGATACTACTGATATGGAATTTCATCAAATAAATGATATATAAAAGCCAGTGCCCGTTGGTCTGTAACGCACAAAATATGTTTAGTTCATATCTAAGAGTGTAAACCAGATACACCTTTCACATTGTGCATACATAACTAAAAAATATGTACAAATAAATGATATAATTTATATGTTGCTCATCTCGACTAGGTAGTCACGGAAAACATTAAAAACCCAGCAATGATCACGGAATTTGTAAATACAAATTTTAAAACATATTGCAATAATTTTGGGTTTAATTGCAAGAGAATAGCATCAAGTTAGTCGTTAAAAATAAAAATTACATTTGCGAACTGTAAGCAGATTTTAGACAAGATTTAATGTAATAGTCCAGCTGCTAATACCTTTAATTTTGTAAAGAAAGTCTCATTTTAAGTGTAGAAGAACTATATGATGTACTAACTAAATAGAAAGGGGGACCCAATCTGGATGGATCTTGCCTATTTCAGCAAAAGAATGAGATCATTTTCTGAAAATGTTGAAATTAGTATATCGGATTTCCAATTAATTCATTGTTGCACATTTTTTGAGTGATCATTTATTTTGGGTATAATCTTGGCAACCAAGTTAAATCATATCTAAAAACCATCCAGATTAAGAAAGAAAGTTGTTGCCAGTTTGATCTATGAACTTTAAGAGCGGCTGTTTTGAAATTCAAAATGGACGACTGTGAATGTATATTTCTTTCAATTATTACTAAGTTATTGTGCATGGATCCGTCACAAAATTTCATTGAAATTCATTGAGAATTTGTGGAGATATATCGTGGACAGACAGAAGCGAATACAGAAATGTATGAAAAAAAAACAACGAAAAGAAAAATGCAAGATCCAAAGTGGAACCCTTTTTTGTCTTCTTTCTATCAAATTAGGACACCATTTGCTACAGCTGGACTAAATATGTCATTTTCTTCAAAATTTGAACAATTTTCTCTCTTAACAGCTGTTTTTTTTGTATGAGAGGAAAAAAATCAGATTTTGCTAATGTTATATTTTTTATTGGGTATATACAGTGCGCCACAAAACCTTAAACCCAGGCGAACATTTCCAATTAATCCATTGCTGCCACAAAATTTGTGCCACGTCTGCGGACAGTTGAACAAAATATTTGGCGGAGCACGAGACAACTATCGTCCCTAGCCACCCTACTCTCCGGATTTGGCCCCAGTCGACTTTTTTCTTTGTCCCCAAAGCTGAAATCCATCCTGAAAAGTCGTCAATTTCAGACGATAGAAGAGATAGAAGAAGATACGTCACGAGACCTGCACCCTATCCCCCAAAACAACATCTAGAACGGATTCCAGAATTGGAGAGAAAAAGAATGGTGGGAACGGTGTATCGACAGTGGAGGGAACTATTTTGAAGGAGACAAGTCTCATAAGATTGTAGGTAAAGCAATAAATTCGTTTTTGTAAATATTCGGTTTCTTTTTGGACACACCTCGTACAGATATTACAGGGCCGGATTATACTATAAAGCTGAGTAGGCTTAATCTAGGGGCCCGTATCTAACAGGGGTCCGGACAAATCTGGGATATTCATATTTTTCTTAATTTTATTTTTGACAGAACTATAGACGGTTTAGCCTATACGCAAACTACGCTACGGCGTAGGGCCCTAGACATTGAAGGGGCCCCAACATAAATAGCAATTTATCACTACTACAGGGAAAATGAATTAAACAATAAAACTGTCAAAATAAGAACATTCCCTGATATGAAGTATGACCGCTCACTATAAGTGTTAAGATATTGTTAATAATATCTTAAAACTTAATAAAATGTCCTAACAAATATCTCTTTAAAACATAGAATGGATATATTACACATTAGCACATAACAATCCATTTTATTCACACGATAGACAGATCGCATTACTTAAAATTATACACGAAAGAGGAGAAGGATGGTTCAAGATGGGGGCCCTATATTGCTAATATCCATGGGACCCTGGTATAGATTAATCTGGCCCTGCAGGTATACATTGATTAGTGCGGTTAATTAGTTCCCAAATTTTCCGTACTGTTCAAAACCGCACTGTTATTATAATTTAATGTGTGCTTTTTCTAGCTTATACTTAGTTACATTAATTCGTATCGCAATACCTAAACTATACTACATCAAAACCAGCACTAATCAATACCTCACTATTCAAGATATTCCTGTATATAAAATTCGTATAACAACCAATAGATTCGGCTCGAATGCCGGAAAAAGTTTATATTAAGCCCATATTGAGAATCAGCTATGATATCGGCATATTTAGTGGCGAACGCTTTGGATAACGACAGAAGTCTGGATAGATTGATGAATCTCCGAATTATAAATTGTGTGCTGATGTTATTGATCGGCTCAACCGAGAGACATGCATTGAACTGCTTTCTGAATTCGGGTTAATTTCGGCCATTATGGAAACGCCCCGGGGACCCCGGGCATTTGCGACACTAGCCTCTGTCCTTATCTCGTCACCCTTGTGACCTGATCAACTTTGATGTCCACAGAGTATATCGGTTAAAGAAATGTCCAATCCTACCCATCCTCACTCTCACACACTGCTCTTTCCTTCTTTTCGTCTTTTTTTGCCTTTTCTTCTCTCTGTTCGCCCCCCCCTCTCTCTGTAACCATGGTAATTGACTCATTATTGAGAATCTGGAAATATCGATATATCTTTTCCGAATCGATGTTTGTGGCAAAACTGAGAGTAACCACTAAAAAGAGCGTGAAAAAAGAATGAAAGATGTATTTAACTCTTAAATTCATTCTAGCGAATTCGAAAAGTTATCTGACCAAAATTACCTCCCTTGCACTTTTTGGTAATTAAAAAAAAAAAGCTTCATCAATTCAAATCAAAAAAGTGTTCTATTTCCTTATCCTATTAATCGAAGAGTTCCACAGCGGTTACAAGCGGTCTAAGAGTTAAAGTGTTGGAGACCAACTGATTTTGATAACAATAACCGTTTGGTAACATTGATCATAATTATAATAAACGACTTTTTTGCATCCTTGCTTACCAGATTTTATAAGCGAAGTAATTTAGCGACCTGAGAGTCATGACCAAGTACAGATATCCCCGCTTCTCGAAAGTTCACTTTACGCCATTTTTTCGATTTTACGAACAAATACGAAAAGCGAATTTTATATCCAACCTTTATTTGTTTACTCTCATGCATTATTCTTAACGTTTAAGGGCCTTCGTTTTTATATCCGTGTGTAAATGTGCATTTAATAGGTGAATGGTTTTTACTCTTTTAAGGCTTCATAATTCTGGATCCTCTTTATAAAATACCAGCAGCATTAAAAGACTTTCCCAGGGTTTTTGATACATAGGATTGTGATCACTTTTGAACAGGGTCTTTTAAATAACAATTACAAGCCGATAGCATTACGCGTAGGATATACAGTGGTAGCCGCTCATTGTGATCACTTTTACTCTTAAATTCATTCATGGGAATTCAAAAAGTAATTCAAGGGGAGTAACTTCTGATTAGTTACTTCCCTTGCACTTTTTGTTAATTTCTTTCTCCATTTTTCTTTAATTCAGTTTCACAAAAGAGCTCCTTTTTCTATCCTATTCATTGAAGAGTTCCACAGCGGTTATAAGCGGTCAATGAATCTAAGAGTTAAAACCATGATGAGACCATAACATTTTACCACAGATGACCACTATAAAACACAAAGAGAGCGCATACTTCAGTCTATGCTGCACACTAAACATGAATGAAAATCAGTTCATATATATCTACGATGCAGGGGAGGTAACTGTAAATTTCGATTCTCCATATTTCGGACTATTGTTTGCCACTTCCTAATACAGGAATACCTTGAATAGTGCGGTTTTGATTAGTGCGGGTTTTGATGTAGTACGGTTAATGTATTGCTGTACAAATTAATGTAACTAAGTATAAGCTGAAAAAAACCCACCCTAAATTATAATAGAACTTTGAACAGTGCGGTTTTGAACAGTACGGGAAATTTTGGAATAAATTAAATGCCGTACACTGAAAAATGAATAAAAATCAGTTCATATATAGCTACGATGCAGTTTCGATTCTCCATATTTCGGACTATCCTTTTCCACTCCCTAATACAGGAATACCTTGATTAGCGCGGGTTTTGATGTAGTACGGTCAATGTATTACTGTACACATTAATGTAACTAAGTATAAGCTGGAAAAAAGACATTAAATTATAATAAAAGTTTGAACAGTAAAGGAAATGTTGGAACAAATTAACCGCACTAATCAAGATATACCTGCACATGAAAAATATCTCAAATTTAATCAATTCCTTCTTATTCCATGGTCCAGCCGTCTACAAAATGTCATTGTA
>VCCN01007270.1:106279-118935 GCA_006491835.1 Architeuthis dux
ATAACATTAATAACAACATAAATAGTAATAATAATTCTGATGAATATGAAATAATAACAGTAATAACAACATACATAGTAATAATAATTCTGATGGAGATGAAATAATAACATTAATAACAACATAAATAGTAATAATAATTCTGATGGAGATGAAAAATTCTTCGAAATGATTAAAAGCAATTGTCATTTTTAGAGAATCGCCTTCGGATATTCAATTTTCATTTTAGTCAATCTTTTTGCTTCTTTTTGTTAGGGATGTTGAGTCGGTGTTCATATTTCTTTTCTATGATTGCGCATGTTAAGCCACGCGGAGCGTTCAGAGGTTAGTGGAGGCTTTCTTTTTCTTTTTCTTCGGGTTTCTTTAGAGGGTTATTGCATTTTTTTTTTAACGTTACGCTTATTTTCTTTCATTTTATTCCTTCCTTTGAAATAAGGCCAGGCAAAGATAATCATATTTACTGCTTATTTGGCGCCAAAAGAATCGCTTCCTTTATCCAATATTCGGCGCTATTCACACGACCGCCATTTTGTTTCTACCTTTTTTTTTCTTTCCTTTTCTTGTCATCTTTTTTTCTCTGGGAGTGCCGGTGGCCAAGCGGTGAGCAGCACGGAAATGGAATCGGTGAGCCGAGTTCAAACTCTGACTGAGACAATCCACTTCGCACTAATGCCCTTGGGAAAGGCATGAATCCATCTCTTCTACCCGCAGCTATGGGTACAGTATCGGATGAAGCGAGTGACACCGCTTAGAGTGATTGCCGTTACTAAGTCAATTATCACATATCGTAAACTTAGAAGAACTTAGCCGAGACAGAGGATCGTTGAAATAACTCGTGATAATGTGATGCCCGGGCATTTTTTTATTACTAGTTTTACTTTATCTTATTATTATACTTTTTTTTAGATAAATCATTTTGTCTATTCTATATTACATCGTGCAACACGATCTTTGTTCTTGGGTAGTGAGTGTTGTTTTCTAATTGCTTTTGTGCAAAAAGTAGAGAAAAAGCCTATCATTCCATTCAAACTGTGTTGTTGTGGGGTACAGCACTTTCGTCTACATCACTTTAGCAAATGTCAGTTCTGTCTAAATCACTTTGGTCTAAAATCACCTTTGTCCAAACAATATCTCCAAAAGGTCTCAATGAATTTCAATGACATTTTGTCGAATGGTTAGCCATGGGCTAAGAAAGAATTGATGAAATTTGGGGTGGATTCAGGGATTTTTTTCGATTGAGTGATATTTTTAAAATTAATTTTTGGGACGGATCCTGAAATTCTTTTTCCTCTCAATCGAAAAAAGAATTTCTTGGATCCAACCCAGAATTTCATCGATTCTTCCTTAGCCAATAGCCCACCATTCGACAGAATGTCATTGAAATTCAGTGAGAACTTTTGGAGATATTGTTTGGACAAAAGTGATTTTAGACCAAAGTGATTTAGACAAAACTGATATTTGCTAAAGTGATGTAGACGAAAGTGCTGTACCCTTTGTTGGGACAAAAGTGATTTTAGACCAAAGTGATTTAAACAAAACTGATATTTGCTAAAGTGACGTAGACGAAAGTACCGTAACCCGTTTTTGTGACCAGGACGGTGATATTTTGAAATTTACCCAGTTCCAAATGTACAACGGGAGAATTGTGAATTTGCATATTTTTATTCACATTTTAAAAATAATCATATTTTTTCAGGAAAACAAAAACACATGAATCGGAATTATTATATATTTACACTAATGTTAAACAAAATTGATCACAAAAGATTTAGAAGTGTGTAGTTTTTCGGGATCTACTATTGTATTGTAATTCACTTGCACGAACCAGACTCTAAAATATAATCTCCTATCATGTTCTCGTTATATTTTCGTTGGTAGTGGCGTTCAAAGTCTAGTATATACTGGTGGATGCACTTGCCTTGCTCCTCCGAATACGCTCCCATGTTCTTTTTTTAATTTATCAAGATAAGTGTCAAAGATATTGACTTTGAGGAACAGACTGCAGACCATTTTGCCGCAGATCTCAACTAGCTCCACAGTTTTCGGCCTTTTGATTGTCCTGGAATCCCTGAATCCTTTTGACAAAGCTGTACCCAGCTGCTTTCTCCTTCCTAGTGAGCTTCTTGGGGAATTTCTTGCACTCCAGGATCTTCTCTCTCTGTGGTTCGACAAAGACATCAGATTTGACCGTTGCTTCAGATCGTACTCCGTGGCAGCATCTGTTAAGGTGTTCGAAGCCTACAAGGCATATTAAGGCATACCAATCGGGGATCAAGACACATTCTGGACACCTCATTTCACCTGCAATATAACAGTGTCATGACGTTGCTAGATGCTTAGAAGTATGATAAGTACGTCTGCGAGGTCATCGGAGACTTCAAAATGTTGGCATTCCTGATGGATCTCCAATGTGGTTTATCAATTTCCCCTGCTATCTTTGCCTTTGGGACAGCATGGACACCTTGGCCGACTATCAAATGCGAGACTGGTGACAGCTGCTCGAATTCTGTGTGGGGATGAACCACATCACGTGGGAGCCACTGGTTGACACCCGGAAGGCGTTGATGCCATCACTGCACATAAAATTAGGCCTCATTGAACAATTTGTCACAACTCTAGATAAGGAGTTTGCAGCCTTCAAATACCTTCCCTAAACTATCTGAGGCAAAATAGGTAAATTACAAAATATCAATGTTCTGATCACAAAAGGAATAATAGCCGTTTTCTATACTTTCTTTTAGACATAATCAATTAGAAAATAACAGTTATTACCCAGAAACGAAAACTGTTGCACAATGTTATGACTAGTTTTACTCCATTATATCGTTAGTTTTTAGATGACGTATTTTCGATAATATCATTTTATTACTTAAACAAAATTACCTTTCACCAAAGTCGCAAGACTCTATTTAAAAAAGAACCTTTCACCAAAGTCGCAATACTTTAGTTTAAAAAAATAACCTTTCACCAAAGTCGCATGACGCTATGTCGAAAAAAGAACCTTTTACAACTACTCAACAATATCCCCCACTAAGACCAGTTTCGACATTAAATGACCTACAAAAAGGTTGACATGCCGCTAAACCCAGCAAACCTAACCTACTTTCGGATAGCTGTGAATTTTTTCACGGATACTAGTTAGTATAAAATAATATACCACAGTGTTAGAGTATACTTTTTAAAAATTTGTAATGCATTATTACAAATTCACTAATGTTAGCACCCTGTTTGACCTCCTTACTTATCTTAAGGCCGTAACATTACACTGTCCAAACTTTTTTCACCTTTTGTTTTGTTCTAAGGTAATATTTTACCGTATCTTATTTTCTGATTGATTATGTGTAAAAAGTAAAGAAAATGTCAATTATTCCCTTCAAATTTCGCTTTTGTGACCAGGGCAGCGATAATTTGAGATCTACTTATTTTCAATTTGACAACGGGTGAATTTGCACATTTTTAATCACATAAAGTAAGAAAAACAATTATATATGAATATCACTGTCCTGGTCACAAAAGAAAAGTTTGACGGGAATAATAGCCATTTTCTATACTTTTTACACATAAAAAATCAGTATAAATAATACTCACTACCCAGGAACAAAAATCACGTTGCACAGTGTTACGAAAATATTACCAATAATACAAATGTACTCATGACCAGACAAAAGCAAAAGGTTAGATTTTGACTCTAGTGAACACAAAAGTACCTATCTTACATAAAGTTGATAATTTTTTGTTCCTGGGTAGTGAATGTTATTTTCTGATTGATTATGTCTAAAAAGTATAGAAAATGGCTATTATTCCCTTCAAACTTGGCTTTTACGACCAGGACAGTGATAATTTGAAATCTACTTATTTTTAATTGGACAATGGGTAAATTTACACATTTCTAATCACATAAAGTAAGAAAAACAATTACATATGAATATCACTGTCCTGGTCACAAAAGCAAAGTTTGAAGGGAATAATAGCCATTTTCTATACTGTTTAGACATAAGCAATCAGAAAACAACATTGACTACACAGGAACAAGAGTTGTGTTGCACACTGTAAACAAAGGAAACAGAAAGAAGTGAAGAAAGTGTTTTGTTTCATTATTAGGGAGGTTTTGTACTGCAAGATCACTAAGAGTAGAGATTTATTCACCTTCCCACGAGGGCAGAATGTGGCATACGCTCAAGCTTTATGTGGGAACACAGGCACATATGGATAAGGAATACTGTCTAGTACCTTCGATCTTAGCTTTTGGCACGCCTCAAGCACCTACCCTTCTTGATGCAGTGGGGAGATGCTGCCTAAGCGAATAGATCCCCTGGAGCGGCAGGAACATTCTGTGCCTGTTAAAATCAGTAGAAGTAGCGGATAATTCTGTATTGTGTCGTTAACTGAGTTTACATCTTCTACTCCCATTCAGCTTCCACAATTCTTGTTGTCCTTAAAATTGAATGTTAGTATTAACAGGTCTGGTTAGTCACTCAATAGAAACCGTCACCTGACCAACGTCTTTTGTTAGGGGTGATCAATTTATTCAGCAGTGATCACTAAAAAAAATATGGATTTAAAAAAAGAAAAAAACAAGCGTGAATGCTGCCGAACACAAACTAAGCGACCGATTTAGCAAAAACTTACATTGTAAATTGACCCCCCCCCCAAAAAAAAACCTATTGAGGGGAGTGTGTGCGCACAATTTCAAGTTTCTACTAGGAAAAGTTAGGGCTGGGCGAAGTCCGGATACATAGATAGATAGATACACATAAATGTGTGAACACATGAATAACCTAAACCTTTGGTAGCGGTGATTAAAAGTTTATGTATAAAACATCTACTGAGACAGAAATGCCGCTACAACCCGTAATCAAATGGGACAATACTTGATTCGTTATGGCAACTTATAACTGGCATTAAAAGTAAAATTTCTGAGATTTCTTTTGTATATAAAGCGTTTAGTTTATTCAAATAATAAAGTAACGGGAATTGTTATCAACTTTCATCTTAGTTCTGTTGCTTTTTATATTGCAACTTTATTTCCTATTGATTATTTAACGGTCGTAGAATAACAATCTGCGAGCTGCGATAAAAAGCAACAGAAATAAGATGATAGAAAGACTACTCAAAATGAATAATGATTGATAAGGCTTCAACTAAGAAATTCGTAGACTATTTCAGTTAATATTACTAGTATGTTTTAGTAAAGGGAATGTTTTATTGATAAGTATTTAAGTAAAGTGAATCTGAAAGTAATGACCATTCTTTACTGCTCTATCATTTCTACACATTCTCTTCCATTTTAATGTTGATTATGATAATATTTCGGTGTATATTTCCATCATCTTCAGTACAAGATAGCAGAAAATGAATTATAAGGAAATAAATGCGAATAAACAATCTAAAACAAAGCCAAACAGGGCAGAGTAAATGGTGTCAATAAAACTGATCTTTTTTTGCAAGCAACACCAAATCAACGTCCTATCAACATTTCTAACTGAATCCCACCAGTAGCCTTCACGAATTCCAACCTAGTTTTAAACTAGCAAAGGAGGTTTTTGAACATTTTTGTTCGCTTTTTAATTCCTCCAAAATTCGCCAATCACACCAATCACTCGGCAAGCCGAGTTCCAACTCCGGTTGGGACCGTTTGTGTTCACTTAGCACTAATAAAGGCATGAATCCACTTGTTAGCTATGGGTAAATACCAGGGCAGTTGGAGCTCTTTAGCTCTGTAAGGCAATCCATCTTGGGCGTCGGGCTAGCACCCCTGGGACCCGTAAATTACTACAAACAATGATTGGATCTCCATGGATCCTTCGAGAAATGGAAACAAAATCAGCTTTTAAACTGGAAGCAACTGGTAGCTACTATACATTTTGGATGTAAAGCTTGCCAGTTTAGCGCAGCTGGTAACACACCAGGCTAGCTATCACTAGGGCATGAGTTCAAATCACGGCAAAGGAATGGGGATTTTACTTATCGTTTTACTCCCCTATTTTTGGTGATGATTGTTGTTGTTGTTACATAGGAAATTAAAGCCAACTCTGACTTTGTCCTGGAGTTTGACAAACATCAGAAGTAAATACATACATTATATTCGGTTATTGCTTTGAATAAATTATAGCACAACGTAGGGAAGGTGGTCCCGATTGTTAAGTTTCAGATGATTTTGTTTCCACGAGCACACAAAGAGAGCAGAATCTTCCATTGTATGGCTGCAGATTAAATGTCTATCATCCAGTTTTCTTGTTACTCAGTTAACCAAACGTTCTCCACGGTTGGAAAAGAGAAGATGGGCGTATGTACGTTTTAGTGAACACAGTTAAAATTAGGCTTACTCTCAATGGTTTGCGAGACATGAACACTAATCCCAGGTCTGTCATGAGAGCTACTTTTATGTACTTGTTGGACTAAGCTGTACTTGACACAAGGATGCATGTGATAAAGTTGGATCCCAAATGCGATAAGCGCCATTAAAAAAAAATTGTTTAATTAAATTAAAAATCAAATTCTGGATTTGAATCTTTGAAATATCTTTGTATATGTATGCAGTCTATAAGGTTGTAATAAGATATAAAAATATTTACATCCAGAATTTGATTTTTAATTTAATTAAACACATTTTTTAAAATAGCGCTTATCACGTTTTGGAACTTCATTTCTAGATCACTTGGTGGGAATCAAATTATTGCTTACAAGACAAGCCAATCTTTGACACAATGCTGCTTTTCGTCAAAATCAGGTTTCCTTTCAGAGGCCCGAAAGACCAGCATTTTAACAACTGTACTGTCGAGAGTGAATATTGTAGGTATTTGCTGGACAAGGCTGGCGTTGGCACACGGACGTATGTAAAAATACTCGGCGTGTAACTGGGATCATTTCCAACAGCCTGCGAGATCAGCACGCCAAGCACTGTATCACATAACGAATGCTCCAAAGTTTTATTATAATTATGCACGCGAGTAGGGAAAATGATTTTCCGTTAAAAATTGCACAGTTGAGAATCTTTAGCCTCGATTGCTGGCACTGACTGACATAACGAAATGTTAGTTACGTCCCTTTCTCAGTGATGCCAATATAGATGTAGCCGAGTTATGTCCCCTGCTCAGTGTTGCAAATTTAGATGTTTTCATCTAGACTCAGATGTTTTTGGTTGCGTCTAGATGTTAGAAATTGCTATTTAGATCATTTTTGATAAAATAATTAATATTTTTTAGTTTCGTAGAAATATAGTAATTAATATTTGTATTACATTAAATACTATTTTAATAAAATAAACGTTGAAGATTAAAGTCACATTTAATTTATCAATACTATGTAACATATTTCCTAGATTTTAGCTGCGCTAGAACTTCACACAGAAAAGAACTAGCGCATTTATAATCTGACTTTCAGGCTTGTTAACAAAACTAGCCATCAATATTGGGAAACCCCGTGAGAATCCAACTCCCAACAATAGTAACAGTCGACAAAACTAGTTTGCTAATTGTTGCATCAGTGCAAGAAAGAAAGAAGAAAGATTGTCCACCCAAATGCGACAAGGCCTATTGAGCAATATTTGTCTCTATTTTGAACGATATTGGATTTGTTTATTAGAGAATTCGTTCATTATTTTTATAGAAATTGTAGCTTTTTTATGGGACCCAAATCTGCCCATTCCTCAACTAGGCTTCGGATTAGCTATGGGGATTGCCAAGCTGTAGGTTCTTATCAGTCAGAATAACCTTCTCTTAGATGGATTACCTTACAGCGCTCCAACTGTATTGCTATTTATCCTTAGCTGAAGCGGATTCATGCCTTTCTCAAGAACATTAGTGCAAAGTAAACACAAGCAACCTCTACTTTAACACAGCCTGTGGGACTGTGAGACTGCTTGTGGAGCACAGGGCCGCAACCACTCAGCTGCGGTTTCTATAACATTTAGTTTTTTTACAATCTGGAGTTGCTAGCCCCACGGCCAACCCTACTCCTTTACCCGGGCTTGGGACCTGCTATGACTATTACCAAGCTGTAGTTTTTTCTGTCAGAGTAACATTCACTTAGATGGACTGCCTTACAGAGCTAAAGAGCTCCAACTGCCCTTCTATTTACTCATAACTGTGGATCTATGCCTTTCCCAAGGGCATTAGTGCGAAGTGAACGTAAGCAGCTTTGGCCAAAACTCGGTTCGTCGATTCCGTGCCGGTAACCGCTACACCACTCCGGCCTAGTTATCTACTGAACTTAGCTTAGTCTGGCACATGGCCACCATTTTAGTGCATCCTCAGTGGCAGTAACACACTACAACAGTGATGGGCTACAAGACTGGCTTGCTAGCTATTGTTCCATGGCGAGGCGCTTGTCTTGTTGCAATGATTAGCGAATTGGTATTGAAAAGATCTTTTCTCAATCCTCTGTAAGTTTTCAGCGTTTTATACTACTTGTTTTTCTCTCCTCAGGATAAATAAACAGCAATAAAAATGGTGCCGCTGTGTACATAGATTTTCGGCAGTACTGTTTATCCCTTCCACTCCCTGCCATTCCCAGCCACTCCCTGCCACGGGTTAATGAAATATTTCGATGCAAAAACTATCCCTGACACTTCTTAATACTACTAGTTACCATCATGTGACAAGGAATGGCAGCGAGTTTGTTTTGTGTTTGAGAACTAGTAGTATCAAGAAGTGGCAGGGAACGACAGGGTGTTTGTTTATGTTTGAGAACTAGTAGTATCAAGAAGTGGCAGGGAACGGCAGAAAGTTTGTTTATGTTTGAGAACTAGTAGTATCAAGAAGTGGCATGGAACGGTAGTGAGTTTGTTTATGTTTGAGAACTAGTAGTATTAAGAAGTGGCAGTGAATGGCAGGGGATTTGTTTATGTTTGAGAACTAGTAGTATTAAGAAGTGGCTGCGAATGGCAGGTGGTTTGTTTATGTTTGAGAACTAGTAGTATCAAGAAGTGGCTGCGAATGGCAGGCTTTGTTTATGTTCTAGAACTAGTAGTATCAAGAAGTGGCAGGGAACGGCATAGTGTTTGTTTATGTTTGAGAACTAGTAGTATTAGGAAGTGGCTGCGAATAGCAGGGGTGTCAAGGATAAAAAGTACCGCCTGTAGATTTTAAATAGTAAAGTGTACATTATATTTATAAAATCTGTGATTGACCCTTTTTGTATTAAGTACGATTGTCAACTAATAGAGACCACGTTGGTCAGTCTTTAAAAATATCATCCCTTCCTGGCAAACAGGTTCAATCTTATTGCCGGAGGAGGTGGATATTGAGAGTAATTTAACCACTATCAAAAATAGATGGAGTGGTCAGAAGCAAACAACTGAATGACTACTACTACTACTACTACTACTACTACTACTACTACTACTACTACTACTACTACTACTACTACTGAAGAAGAAGAAGAAGAAGAAGAAGAAGAAGAGAACGAATGAGGAGGATAAGGTGAGGAACAAGAAGAAGAAAAGGAGAAAAGGAAGAGATGAAGGAAGATAAAAAGGAAAGATTAATACAAATGACAAAGAAGAAGACTAGGTGTAAGAAAAAGAAAAAAGAAAGAGGAGGAAAAGGAGGAACAGGCGGAGAGAAGGTGGAATAAATGACGAAAGAGAGAGAATGAATAGGAAAGAGTGGAGAGGGTAGTATGGCAAGAAGGAGAAGAGGATGAACAAGAAGAAGAAGAAGAAGAAGAAGAAGAAGAAGAAAGAAGAAGACAGAGTGAAAGAGGATGTTGGAAGAAGAACAAGAAGAAGACAGAGCGAAGAAGAAGAACAAGAATAAGAAACAAAAGAAGAAAACAGAGAGCAGAAGAGGATGTTTGAAGAAGAAGAAGAAGAAGAAGAAGAAGAAGAAGAAGAAGAAGAAGACGAACGAACGAACGAAAGAGGAGGAAGGAAGAAGAACAAGAAGACAGAGCGAAAGAGGGTGCTGGGAGAAGAAGATTAAGACGAGAAGAAGAAAGAGAAGACGTAGAAGAGGGACAGATTACGTAAAGAAAGACATAAAGAAGACGGGATAGAGAAAATGAAGAAAAAGGAGAACAAAAAGAAAGAACGGAAGAAGAAGAAAAAGAAGGAAAGAAAAAAAAGGAAAAAAAGGAAAGAAAAAGAAGGAAGAAAAAGAAGAAGAAACGAACGAATTAATAAGACACTAAGAACGAGATTTGACTTGATCGAACTTCCTCTCCCAATCTGACTCCACTAGACCTGACTTCTTTCTTTCAATCATATCTTCAAAACAACCCGTTCATCTCCGTACCGGTCACTCACTGAAAAACGCCCCGTGGCAAACAATCGACACCGACAACCCCCCACCCACCACCCACCACTGCCTCTACCCCCTCTATATACCTTTACCCCCGACGGCACCCACCACCATCATCCGGGACAACCAGGAACGAGTGAGACTAATATATTACGCACGTATTACTTCCCTACCAAATCCGAATTGTTTATATGATCAAATTATCACGAGCCAGGATTTTCACAATCTGTCCCTTGTCTCCCACGCCTTTTCCCGACCCTCAACCCCCTATCTAATCTCAACTTCCCCCCGCTCCCCTTAATCTCGTACACACTTTTATTTGAAGTCACCGACAGTCAGCGCTGAAATATTTTTGCCTGGCAACATCGGAAGGGTATGGCTGCTCACTGATAAAATTATTAGGATCCATTTTTTCTATTATCCTGATTAAGTTCATATATTTTCAATTTGAAAGCCTACAAACCCTTTGGCGAAAATTCAGCGTATTAAGTGTGTAATATGCCAATTTGTAACTCACACCGCACCAAGGTCCGCAAGCCTTGTTTATAGATTTCCCTAGTTTCGTTCTTGTGGTTTTGCGGGCAAGAATGATCGTTATCCCAATACGAAGTCCTTCTCATATTTCTCTATCATTTGATAGCGACTCTGTATGGATCATCCGTTATTTCCTTTCTTTCGGTTTCTCTTTCTTTCCTTCTTTCTTTCTTTCTTTCTTTCTTGTATTTCCTTTTTCTTTCTTTCTTTCTTTCTTTCTTTTTTTTCAGTTACACTTTCTTTTTTCCCGGTTACTCTTTCTTTACGTCTTTCTTTCTTTTCTTTCCCTTTATTTGTTTTTCCCTTTCTTTCTTTCTTTCTTTCTTTCTTTCTTTCTTCCCTTTTCTTCCTTTCTTTTTTCAGTTACTCTTTCTTTACGTCTTCCTTTCTTGTATATCCTTTTCACTTCTTTCTTTCTTTTTTTCAGTTCCTCTTGCTTTCCTTCTTTCTTTCTTTCTTTCTTTCAGTTACTCTTTCTTTTATTTCCCTTTCTGCCTTTTTCCTCCCTTTCTTTCTTTCTTTCTTTCTTTCTTCCCTTTTCTTTCTTTACATTGAAATGTTTCTTTCTTTCTTGCAACCCATCTTCTCTTTGACTATGTTTGGCTTTCTTTCTTTTTTACTTTCTCTTCTTCTTTCTTTGTTTCATTCATTCATTCATTCATTCATTCTTTCTTTCTTTCTTTTCTCTTTTCTTCCATGATTCCTTCTTTCCGTTCTCTGTTCCCTTAACCTTTCCTTTTTCTTTGCATCTTTCTTTCCTTCTCTCTCTTTCTCATTCTTTCCTTCCTTCTTTCTTTCTCTCCTTCTTTCTTTCTTAACCTTTTCCTTTTTACATTGAAGTTTTCTTTCTTTCTCACTATTCGTCTCTTTATTATATTTGACTTCCTTTCTGTCTTGCTTTCCTTTTCTTTCTTTCTTTCTTTTTTCTTTCTTCCTTTCTTTCCTTCCATTTTGTCTTTTAGTTTCTTCGAAATCTTTGTCTGTTTGTTCATTTGTTTGTTTGTTTGTTTCTCCTTTCCTTTCTTTCTTTCTTTCTTTCTTTCTTTCTTTCTTTCTTTCTTTCTTTCTTACTTTGATTTTCTATTCCATCTATCTTTTTCAATCCTTTTCTTTCATATCAAACATTCAATTCATTCACAGTTTCTTCCTTCTTTCTCTTCCTCACTTACCTTCTTTCACCTTTAATAATTCTGTCCTTCCATAATTAAACACCACCTTCTCTGTCCGTCCCTCATATTCGCTGCGTATAACTGATTACATCCGTACTTTCAACTAGCCTGGAACGAAATGTCTTATGGAAGGTGGGCAAAGCCAAAAACAAGAACCGAGACCTGCTTATTCCGATCAGTTGACCACTAAAGGCCGATTAACTACGAAAGCACTTATAAATGTAATTTGAACTCTGTATATACAGTGACACAAGGTTGAAGCTGCTTTATTTAGAGTACGAAAAGGTAAACAACATTAAAATGTAAAAAATACGTGAAAAATTCCAGGAAAAACTATCAGAGTCTTCATAGCAAATAACTCAGCTCAGATGGTGTAATGGTCTGTCTATACAGTGACGCAGAAGGTCCTGGGTTCGATTCCGGGTATGAGCGAAGAGTATGCAACATTTTAAATCTTTGTTTCCAATACTCCCCTTCTCCATTTTTATTGTCATTGCACGCTTAGACATTGCACGCTCGGATAGTGTAATGGTTAGCACGTCTGTCTATACACAGACACGCGCAGAAGGTCCTGGGTTCGATTCCCGGTATGAGCGAAAAATTCTCAAATTTTTAAATCTTTGTTTCCAATACTCCCCATCTCCATTTTTATTGTTAGTACTCTTAGCGATTGCACGCTCAGATGGTGTAATGGTTAGCACGTCTGCCTATA
>VCCN01007273.1:101745-115625 GCA_006491835.1 Architeuthis dux
CTTTCTCCATTAATTCTTCTCGCGAATGGCACAAACATGTGTTACAAAATCGATTTTTATACAAGTTTTGTCGTTTTTCGTCAATGAAACAACATTGACATTTTGACATTAACTAAAAAATATGTGAACAAGTAGACTAATTTCAAACATCCAAAACAATTTTGTATATATGTGAGCCAGCAATTGTAAATTAGCCGGAGATTGAAATGGAACCAAAAATACATAATAATTTTAAATCATAAGACATCGTACTTATATTAGTTGAAAAACTAAATAATTTATTTCTTTTGTAATACTTCTTTAATTAGATATTTCTACAAAATTGTACCTTCGTCTGGTTCAATGCTATGCTTAACTATTATGCTGAATTCAGTCTACCGTTTTAAAAAATAATTCTCTAACAAAACAATACACTATTATGTGATTTTTATATTACAATGGAATCGTACCTAATCGTACATTAGATTTGATAAAATTACTTACGTAAAAAATACAAGCAGTTCTTTATTGCATCAGTTCCTTAACGTGGTCACTTTTCAAGAGGTAACCACCGCTTTGGGCGTTGAAAGCTATTTATTTTTTAAAATTTAATATAAAAATGTTGTTATTCCAACCGTAAACCTATTTTTCCCGGACAACGCCAGGTATCCCTGCAAGTATACATATATAATTATGAATGGATAGAAAAAAGCCCAAATTTCAGTCAAAAGAAACGAAAAACATATCTTTATTAATTATTAAGTAGAATATCGCAATGTTTTTGTTTACTTTTAGGTTCTCAGTCGTTTCTTCGAACGAAACTTTTATATGCAAGTTTTTTTTTCCATTTTCTGCCGAAAAAGATTATTTTATGTGTTATATAAAGTTCGTCAAACAGGTTGTTTCCGAATCATCCGCTGGACGAAACTGCTGTGAGCTGACTGTGTGTCGGCGAGGTCGTTCGACGAAACGACCAAGAACCAAGACGAGTGGTTTTTGAGGACTACCGCTTACTGCAACTCATCTAAGTTTTTTTAAATTTCATCAGCAGCAGCAGCAGTAGCATCCTTTTAACGTCCGTCGTTGGACATATCTCCTGATACTGTTTAAATCGTCACACCATCATATTTTCTGCCGGCCACAGTTTCGCATATGTTCTCTGGGGATCCACGTTGTGGGTCGTGATGCCCAGCGGTTGTCTGACATTATTGCAATATGACCAGCCCATTGCCATTTGAGTTTTCTAATGGATTCAATGATATCTCCTGTTTTACTCTAATATACTGTGCCGTCTTGTGATCCTTCCATGTGACGCTAAGCAGGGTCCTCTCCTGCATTGAAGTACAAACACGGCGCATCGAATTTTGACCAAATCACTATCTCGTCTATGCAACGCGTCCTTCGTCTTTTGACTTCTTGGCACAACTCCCTTGTTAAGAATAATGTGACGTAATTCAATGGCAATTAGCATACACTTACATTGCAAATTGAACCCGCCCCCACTAAAACGACGATACCATTACTAAATTTAGCGAGCATACTAAGAAGAATGCTGGTCTATTGACTGTCACTTGATTCCGAGTGAAATTAACCAGATATTACTGGTGTGAAATTCCTTAGTTTGTGTCTGGTAGCATTTACGCTTGTTCTTTTGAAAATTCAGATTTTTTAGTGATCACCGCCCAACAAAAGACGAGTGAAGTAACTTATTCAGTGACCCCCCCCCCTTTTCTAATTTTAAATTGATCACCCCCAACACGGCATTCTGACAAAATACGTTGGTCTCGTGACGGTTTCTATTGAGTGACTACATTAGATCTGTTAATATATAATTTAGCCACTATGTTGATTCGAATTTTCAATTTTTTCAATTTTTTATTTCCAGTTGGTGAACCTGACGACGTTGAGGATTCTGAAGAGCCAGCCGAGACGGAAAGCGAAGCGATGCTAAGCCCTGAAGAAGCCCGACAATTGGAGGCCGAAGCGTCGATACGCAACATGATCAGCGGATTGGACACTGAAGACAATTTACGGAAGCAAGATTCCAATGAGGAAGAAACAGAAGAAGCCCTTTATTACCAACAAGAGAAAGGTCAGTGAACAGTTTTACATTGCTTGCCTTTATTGATACACAGATTTACTCGGACGAGTATCCCCATCTTGGTTGTTATAGTCACAACGTTTGAGCCAAAAAATTAAATTTCTTAATTGATCACCCCCAACACGTGACGGTTTCTATTGCATTTTTTTTTCTTGCCGAAAAAGACCCAAAATTCTGGGTCGAGCACAAACTAAAAACCAATTTAACATTAACTTACATTGTAAATTGAAATCCCTTAGTTTGTGTCTGGTAGTATTCACGCTTGTTTTTTTGTGTTTTTTTTTTTGTGGGGTTTTTTGGAAGATTAAGACTGTTTAGTGATCACCTCCCAACAAAGGGCGAGAGAAATAATTCATTGATTCCACCCCTTTTCCAATTTCTTAATTGATCACCCCTAACACGTGACGGTTTCTATTGAGTGACTAACCAGACCTGTTAATATATAATTTAATTAGCCAACGTTTGAGCCAAAATATTAAATTGCATTTTTATTTCTTGCCGAAAAGACTCAAAATTCTGGGCCGGGCACAAACCAGAGACCAATTTAGCATTAACTTACATTGTAAATTGAAAACCTATTGCGGGTTTTGCTATACACTTTATTGTGATTACCACGAAAACTCTTGTTTGAGGGAAAACTGGTACAAATTGTTTCATAAGCCCTAATTTTATGTGCAGAGTTCCGGGAGAGGGGCTCAACCAGTGGCTTCAACGTGATGTTGTTCATCCCCACATATAATTCAGGTCTGTGGTCAGCCACGCTTTTGGTAGTGCGCCAGGTTGTCTCTGCTGTCCCTAGTCAATTTAAATAAAGAATTGAAAACGTAACCATATACACTTTCCAGAGATTGTCTGGTCGTTTGTCGTACAGATGACACGAACAGGAGAAATAGGTACAAAAATGATGATAAAATAGATAAAGATGGACTGTACATGCAGGGGCGGATCCTGGATTTTTAGCAGGGGGGATCCAATTTTTTTTGTATTCTATCTGTCTAATTGGACAAAGCATATACTAAATTTGTGTTTTTAAGGTTAATTTATAATTATTTGGTATTACTTGGGTTGTTATTTAAAAAGATTTCTTCATCCAAGTATTTAAAGTTTTTAATTGTGCTTTGCCAAAGCGGGGGTGGGCGTCTCCTGGACGCCCCACCCCCTGGATACGCGCCTGACATATCTGTTGATATTACGGTTAAAAAGTGGAGACCATTAATAAAATGACGTCCATAAAATCCTTTTTGTAGCGGAGAGCAGGCCTGTTATATACAGGGTCAAGTTGATACACTGTCATTAATTGCAATACGTGATGAGAGATAGCGCTCAGTTTCTCATAGTCACATCGGACAACTCTCTCCAAAACTAAACAGAAAACGATTTTGCACACCTTGAGTAAGTTTTCTTTGCCTCTACGAAAATCGTTATAGACCGTGTAGAAACCACAGCTCAATAAAACTCGCTTGATTATCTGAAACGGATGTCTTTATGCTTGATTTGTGTATATACTTTATTTTGCGAGAATTCGATTTTATAGGCCTGAATTAATTCGGGAAATAAAATGGTCTGATCGCGGCTAGTTGTTACACCTTGCTTCTTTCCCACAAACTTTGATATTCAGGTAGTTATTTTTTTTCTGTCTTACCCCATGCCACGTAATAACATGCCCCACATATGGGGCAAGTTGTATACAGTTTTCTTGAACGATAATTTCTCTTATATCTCGAGAATGAAGTAATGAATCATTTTTATGTTTGGTGTTTATGAAAGTAAACATAATGACCAACTCACAGAAGAAATTCCTTTAAGTTCCCTTTTGTAGTTTTTATGGAGGATGTGGGACAAAAATCGTAACAATTAGCACCGCTTTCCCCTATGCAATTTCTAACTGGCAAAGGGAGATAACTCTCATGTCTCGCTGTATATAGTTACTCATTCATTCATTCATTTATTTGTCTTTACTTATTTATTCTTTGACTGAGTAGAGGAATTATCAACATACGTAGATTATTTCGGACTATTGTCCTCATTTTTGTTGTTTATCTCTTCACAACGTTTTGGCTGTTGTACCCTACGGCCTTATTCAGGTACCTGTCGCGGCCGAAAACGGTTTCGGAATCTAGAGTTGAGACCCTCGTTCGATCCAGTGAACTAGTCTTAAAGTAAGTAAGAGCATGTGAAGAAAACACGCAAATTCCACAGAAACACGGGTAGATATTTTTTATCAAATGCATTACGGCCTCCAGCATATAAGTATATTCTTTTTTATTATCATAGAAATTCAAATCTATCTGTGAATGTTTCACGGGTGATAACTAGTTATTAATATGTGAGTTTCTTAGGCTGTGTGGTGCATATATTAATAATGCTACTGGCCATAAGGAGAATATCGTCTGTTGCCCAATACCCGTACCATATGGAACCAAATTGTGTGGAAATGACATCGTCATGAATGGGTGATCGCTGCTACTGAAATAATTGTTAGTTGGTGTCATTTCACTGAAGAACTGCAAAGAAAATTCACATCATCGGTGTTACGCAGCAGATAGCCGCCATCTTTCTTTGAGCACCAGATGTGCGACACCTCCAATACGCATGCGCCAACGCTAACTCGGTGGGAGTGGGAGGAGAAAATGTGGTGAAACGAGATGAAAAAGAAGTGTAGACACAAAAAATTCCCCCCGGCGAATTTTTTGCTGGAAATTGCACAAACAAAATCATGAGAACACTCGATTAACTGCTTGTTTCGTTGTCTTGAAACCATGTTGACCACACGGACGCCAGTGGAGTTTTACCTGATGGAGGTGTAGTATTGCTCTGTGTAGTCAGTCAAGGGGGCCCAGGATTCGTCCTGAGACCTCAAGACCAGCGCTCTTCTGTCCTTGCGACAATAGTTGCGAGTACTAAAGAGAATTTCTGAGGTGTTCCTACCCACACGTTCGCGTGTGTGGTATCCCCACCTTAAACTGACCTTGTGTCACACCCTGTTCTCGGTTCGAGTAAATAGGAACACAATCATGAGAAAGTAATGAACGCAAAATAATAACTGGATATACAAAAACAAAAAGAACATTAAAAACTATTTTAAAATGATAACATTTTTAGCTTACACATACATCAGTACCTACCAGTTTGCTCTAACAGAGCCCAGTAAGCTGTTGTAGGGACAGCGGTCTCGTGCCTTCCGGCTCCGCTGATGTCTGTCTCTTCGTTCTGAGTTCCGAGTTTTTCTGTCCGGGTCTCTCCAAGCTCCCTCGTCTCGGCCGTATGGATTTCGAACGCCCCACGTTTATGTCATCACAATACACAAGCTCACTCAACGGAGTCTCATTGCCGACTGAGTAACCCCACATGAGAGTGTATGTTAATGCATGCGAAGTAAGGTCACCTGTGCTTAGTTGCTCACTCAATGGTGTCTCAATGCCGACTGCGTTACCTCATTTCCGGGTTTTTTCCATACATTTATGTATACGCTCATGACTGTCCACACGATATTTCTAAAAGTTCTCAATGAAATTCTCTGGAAGGGTGGACAATGAGCTAACTTTGGGGCGGATCCATACGCAATTACCTCCCCTGACAATGGCGTTGGCAGAGGTATGTGCTCTCTGAGTACTTTCTAGTCATAGAATGTATATGGTTACAAGATCGCCCAGCGTGGCGCAATGATTATCAAACTAATCCTGGAGACCGATTCATTATTGCAGTGAGTTCGATTCTCACGACCCCCCCCCCCACTGTGACCTTTTGTCAGATTAAATCAGTGTTTCCCAACCTTTTCGAGCCATTCCCCACTCTTGTCAATAAGATTACTAGTATTCCCCCACCCTCCATTTATTAAGTTGCAACAAAGAATAATTTCAAATAATAACTTTATTTTACCTATAATTAGACAGCTTCATACTAAGAATTAGTTTAATTTTATAATTGTACAGCTGCTGCTGTGTATTTGTTACTCAAAGAAAGCAAGCGAAAATAATTAGAACACATCATTTGAAATTCCAATTTATTACAAAAAAAGAATTCTGCTATCGTAACTGATATACACACCAATGTGATCTCTGTTCTCGTTTTTTGCAACTAGTTCTTCGATTTGCGAGTCTATTAGTGAGAGAGCACATTGTAAATCCTTCTCAACTTGGAGCTTATTTCGAGCCTTCGACTTGATAGATAGAAGTGCAGAAAACCCTATCTCTAGACTAGACTTTATTTTTATCTAATAGCCTTATGTAGCATAACGGGCGATCGGACTTCTCCTCTCCTGGTCACCATAAGGGAAAGATTTGTTGAGGGAGAGAGAGAGATAGTAGTTTCAGAGAATGTCAGGGTGAGATAGAAAGAGACAGAGACGATCATTTCCTCCGCGAGCTGCGGACTGCGATGATGACGATGATGATGATGTCTCTCTGTCCGGATCGCCTCCGTGGGCTGCGGACTGCGATGATAATGATGATGACTCTCTCCCCGAGTCTGCCAAATTTCTCTGTGGAGGGAAAATCATTCCGGACAAAAAAAACTCTCCCACGTGTGTGGAGAGAAAAGACTACAAAATCCACGGATCTTCAAATTTAAAGAAGTTTTATTTCCGTACTACGCAGGTCAATTTCTGGGCTGGTCTGCGGATTTCGTTGAGGTACGGAAATTCTGTTGCATGTCGTAAACAAAATACGTTTAAAAGAGTTGATCACTTTTCAGGGCTGCTACTGCTACGGATTCAAATTTCCCACTGGTCAATGCTTCTAACAGGCCGCCACCGCCACCATGACGGGCGAACCCGTTTTGTGTCGCGACCCCAACTATGTTCCTTCTGTTTCGATCTAGCCTTTATATATGCTAATGGTCATAACTCCTCCCCCTTTTCAAATCTTAACGGTTTTATGGTAACATGATACTCCAGTTGGTCACGTAGGCAGCTTAACACAGATTTCAAATCTGACCAAGTTCCTATCCCAACTGGCTAGGTAACATGATCTGGGTCTATTTCGTTACACTTATTCCCTCCTTGGACTACCCAACCTCACCGGTTGGGAACCACTGGACTAAACTAAGCTTAGTAAATACGTATGTGTGTTACCAATGACGTGTCTAGGGTGTGGAGGGTATGCCACGTGCCCTGGGCGCCACTGAACAGTTTCTACTAAAGTCAGACCAGTCATCCCCAGATAGTGAAAATATAATTTTCTTCGGATGTATGAGGACTAGACACAGAAGTGGTGTTCATCAAAGAATAAGTGAGAAAAACAATCTGGTCATGTTCGTGAATTGCAACAATCACACACACAACTTGGCTTTTGTGGGTTTTATCGACATTATGCTGCGATTTGCCGAGAGGAGATGTACACGCACTTTTGAAAAATCTTCTACACCCTATTTTAAAAACACGATTACATTTTTTTTTTATTATTCTTGAGCTTTTTCTTGTTTTTGCTAGTAAGAAAAAAGGCCAAAACTTTTTTTAAAACCCATTAATTAACACGTTAAATGCGACATTTTTAAAAGTAAATGTTATTGTTTACACTGAACTATCGGAAAAAATTATCGAATGGAAGGAAGAGGATTTACCGAACGGAGATGAATATTAACTGAAGGGAGTCTTATTTGAGGGTCAAAACTCACGAAAGCCTATGTAAAGTTGCTAAAATAGAAGACGTGTAATTTATTCTGAGGTGTTCAGTATATTATTGATCTCCGTTTGGTAAATCATGTCATTAAACCCTAACAATTATTTAAGCTGCTACTGTTAACTTATTACGGGACAAATGAATCTGTATTTTATTAAATCTAATTACAAATGTTATGATTTGTGTATCCGGACACCTGTGGCGGAAATGTAAGTGACCTCGATTACCTTAGGAGATGGGTATATTGCATCAGGTTGTAAACAGGAAATGTGGACCGTGTGACACCACGTATGCATTGGGGAGATCTATAAAGCAGAAGACAGTCATCCCTCCCTGGGAAGCGTACAGAAATCTCGACACTCAAACATTTGGTGCATATATAAAATGAAGGGAGAGGTGGATTCACGCCTTTCCCAAAAACATTATTGCAAAGTGAACACATGCAGCCTCAGGCGGAATTCGAGCTAAATTCGCAGATTCACTTTTTTCTACACTGATAAGTGATACACTAGCTCACACCTCTATTCGGTACATATATAGAATGCAGCGTGATGTGGATTCGTGCTTTTCCCAAGGGCAATTGTGCTTAGTGAAAATAAGCAGGCGCAGCTGAAATTCGAGCTTGTTGGTTCCGATTTTCGCGTCGTTTACCATTAATGCTTCCAGACTTAGCTAAACTTTGTAAAAGACCCATGCCATAGGTTGATGTTGAGCAAGCAAACCTTGCTTGAGCTTTGCTTGTGAAGTGGGTTCAATCTCTAGTGCCTGCGCAAATATTGTGATTCTGTAGCAGAGGCGTATCTACGGGAAATAGCGCCTGATAACTATCAACTTCACGCAATTATGTATCCAGGACTTATGTATAGTGGGATACTATATAACACGTGTACATGCAGCCAAGCATAATACAATGATGGTCACGTTTTTGGCACCATCAAAGATTTCTACGTGTTATTCTCTCATTCAACACGGCACTCGGGGAGGCTATTCAGATAATGGTGATCATCGCAGATTCCATCATGACATATATTTTTGAGTTGATATTATGGTAGAGCT
Source organism: Architeuthis dux (assembly GCA_006491835.1). NCBI lineage: Eukaryota > Metazoa > Mollusca > Cephalopoda > Oegopsida > Architeuthidae > Architeuthis > Architeuthis dux. The sequence continues at coordinate 110,500 of VCCN01007273.1, forward strand.
ATCTAAAAGATGCGTGTCACCGTGCTAGATGTTTGGACAGGAGGCGCAATTTCAGTGCTTGCCATAGGCGCTATTTCCCGTAGATACGCCTCTGCTACAGAATCACAATATTTGCGCAGGCACTAGAGATTGAACCCACTTCACAATATTTTGATGCAAAAACTATCCCTCCCACGTGATAATGAAATATTTCGATGCAAAAACTATCCCTGCAACTTCTCAAACGTTAATCAAACGTGTGGCAGGCATTTTGCTTATGTTTGAGGACTAGTAGTATTGAGAAGTGGCAGGGAATGGCAGGGAATTTGTTTATGTTTGAGAACTAGTAGTATTAAGATGTGGAAGGGAATGGCAGAGAGTTACAGGGATAAAAAGCACCGCCCTGAGATCGATTTTTACATGATTATATATGGCATTTGGAACATTGTGACATGAAGTTCAAATCCAACTTTGGTGTTATTTTACTGTAAAGATTTGACGTAAAGATGTATAGGTTTCACCGACGCTGTTCACAGACAATGGCAAGTTGACCGAAGTCTTTCATGCGAAAAATATCTAGAAAACGCTTGGAATCTGTCGATTTTCCAATACCGTCTCAGAACCAGTGACATTTTACAGAACTTTTCCCCAACCTGATTCTCTCTCTCTCTCTCTCTCTCTCTCTCTCTCTCTCTCTCTCTCTCTCTCTCTCTCTCTCTCTAATGGGATGAGACTAGTCGAAAACTTGATATTCACAAAGTTTACCTTACTGCGACGCAGTTCAGGAAACTGAATAGGAAGATTGTGTTACGCCAATCCTTCTGTCTGCCTGACTAGAAAATCGACATTGCAAATTCTGGATTTTTACTTGCTATAACTATTGTCAGTATTGACAGACAGAGGTTATAATTACTATTACAGGTATTCTCGTTTCTCGAAAGTTCGCTTTAAAGAGCGTTTGTTTTGCAGCGAACCGTTATAGATGCAGCACACACCCTTCAGTTTTTAAGTGATTCTGGCTGGCTATCTATCAAAATTAGAAACCGTTAACCAAAACTATCGCCAAAACTGTCAACATAGGTTTCTTCAGTTTTTAAGTGATTCTGGCTGGCTATCAATCTAAATTAGAAACCGTTAACCAAAACTATCACCAAAACTATCAACATAGGTTTCTTCAGTTTTAATAGGGTTTTACTGCGGGGGCGGGGGGGTCAATGTAAATTTATGCTAAATAGTTTGTATCCGGCAGCATTACGCTTGTGTTTTTTTAGTGATCACCGCCCAACAAAAGGCGAGAGAAGTAACTTATTCATTGATCACCCCTTTTTCCTATTTTCTTTAATTGATCACCCCCAACACGGTCTGCTACCAAAATCACGTGATGTTTTCTATTGGGTGACTAACCAGACTTGTATGACTAATGAAGCCTTGTGCCAGACTAAGTTAAACTTAGTAAATATCTACGTCGGTCGCCTGCCGCAGAGCAGAGATTAGCAAGCTAGTCTTGTTGACCATTGCTAGTGAGTTCGATCCTCACTGGGTGCTCCATTATTGTAGCCTTGTGCAGACAAAGCAAAACTTAGTAAATTAACACCACGCAAGTGTATCATCCCGTAGCCCAGGGCCGTAATGAGCGGGGTGCCCCCCCCCCTCCTCACCCCACCGCCAAAAAAACATTCTTGCAAAAAAAGAAGAAAAAAGGAAATAAGCATAAAACAAAATCTGAAAGTAAGAATAAACCATTTTGAAATGAATTATGTAATTAGCTATTCTTACGCCTGAAGTATTTCAAAGATTTCAGAAAATCTGCCCCCCAAGCTTAGGTGAGAATTGTCAATTCCAGACTTGGGAAATTAGGTGAGGATTGTTCTTGTTCTTGTTACGGTAGAAGAACAAAGTCAACTCCAGACTTGGGGAAATTAGATGAGGATTGTTCTTGTTCTTGTTACGGTAGAAGAATCAAGTCAACTCCAGACTTGGGAAATCAGGTGAGGATTGTTCTTGTTCTTGTTACGGCAGAAAAACAAAGTCAGCTCCAGAAATTAGATGAGGATTGTTCTTGTTCTTGTTACGGTAGAAGAACAAAGTCAACTCCAGACTTGGGGAAATTAGATGAGGATTTTTCTTGTTCTTGTTACGGTAGAAGAATCAAGTCAACTCCAGACTTGGGAAATCAAGTGAGGATTGTTCTTGTTCTTGTTCTTGTTACGGTAGAAGAACAAAGTCAACTACAGAAATTAGGTGAGGATCGTTCTTGTTCCAAATTCTTTTTAAATGAAATAAGAATAAAACAAAATATGAAAGTAAGAGTTAACCATTTTGAGATGAATTATGCAATTATTAACCATTCTTAAGTCTGAATTACAACAAGAATTTGCGAGATTTTGCCTGTAAACCAGATTAATATACGCTTTTATGCAAATATTAGACTGCTGAAAAGGATATATCTTATCATCTCAGACTGCTAAAATGCAAGGAAGTTGGGTCCTGAGATGCAAAAAAATTCGAGATTGTCTGTGGCTACCACCAGCTGGATTTGGTTTGGTTAACATTTGCCCCCCCCCCCCGCAACATGTTTCCCTTATTATGGCCATGCAACCTAATCAATAAGTGACGTTCAATGTTACGCAAGGACTAACGCAACGACCCACCCACACCTAATCGATCGCTTTGATGACGTCAATGATGAACTCTATTGACTACAATTCCCAGTTCGATCAGCAAAGCGTGTCATCATTAACACGACGAAAATCGATTATTCAGATCATTAAAAAAATTATCGAAATATTTACAAATACAACAGGTTTGGTTAGCCACTCAATAGAAACCGTCGCGTGACCAACGTCTCTTGGCAGCATGCCTTGTTGGGGGTGATCAATTAATTAGAATTCGGGAGGCTGTGGTCAGTCTCGCGTTTGGTAGTTTGCCAAAGTGTCCCTGCTGTCCCAAGTCAAGTTAAATAAATAATTAAAAACTGACCTCACTGACATGTCAAATTTTAAAAAATGCCGTGTTGGGAATAATTAGTTAATAAATGGGGGGAAAGGAATAAGTTACTTCTCTAGCCTTTTGTTAGGCAGTGATCACTAAAAGATCCGAATGATGTCACCTCTTCAATGACGTTTGAAAACCATCTTTGAACGGTTTTCTCACAATAAGTCCCGACAAAAGTCTTTATTTTAAATATGTGTACATATCTTATCATTATGCTTATGTGTCAATATAGATTTCCCTATCAATAAACTATGTTTGCTAAGTTTATATTTCAATATAAACTTACTGTTCAGATCTCATATAATTGAAATATGGTGGGCCCCAAGATTATGGGTGGCGTAGGGCTCATTGTGGTCTTAATCCGGCTATATTTCAATATAAACTTACTGTTCAGATCTCATATAATTGTAATATGGTGGGCCCCAAGATTATGGGTGGCGTAGGGCCCATTGTGGTCTTAATCTGGTTCTGATAAATATATGAAAAAAATGAAACCATATTTCTCAGTTGAGAACATTCCTGGATCCGCACCAAAATGTAATCATCTCTTCCTTAGCCCGCCTTCTACAAAATGACATTGATATTTATTGAGAACTTTTGGAGATATTGTGTGGACAAACATGCGTTTGAGAAAATAATGGAAAAACAAGCCTGGCTGCTCCAGAGTCAAACTCTACTCTTACTTCTACGTCCTTGCGTAATTCTACTATAAATTCTGGAGGTATGTAAGATTTGTCAGTTTAGTATCTGGCTAGCGATCGCAATGTTCAAATCACGGTAGGGGAATGGTGATTTTACATATCGGTTTACTCCCTTATTTTTGGTGAGGATTGTTCTTGTTCTTGTTCTTGTTACATAGGAAAGTAAAGTCAGCTCTGACTTTGTCCTGGAGTTTGAAAATATCTATCAATCGAAAAAGATTCCTGGATCCGCCCTAAAATTTAATCAATTCTTCCTTAGCCCGTGCCCCCCCCCCCGGTCCACAAAATGTCAAAATTGAAATTCATTGAGAATTTTTGGAGATATTGTGTGGAATGATAATAGTAATTACCTCTGCCAACAAAATTGGAGAGGTATGTGTATTCGGTCGCGTCTTTCCGTCAGTCGCATCCGTCTTTCCATCTGTCTTTCCGTCTGTCTGTCCACGCGATATCTCCGAAAGTTCTCAATGGATTTCAGTGACATTTTGTGGAAGGGTGGGCAATGGAGCAAGGGAGATGTGGTTAAATTTAGGGATGGATCCAGAAATTGAATGAGAGAGATTTTGTTCATACATTTATGTATACGTTCATGTTTGTCCACACGATATTTCCAAGCATCTCCATGCACGATTACCTCCCCTGCTTCGTTATATGTCCACACCAAATAATATCGTCAAAAGTTCATGTCTGTCCACACGATATCTTCAAAAGTTCTCAATGAATGTTTATGATATTTTATGGAGGGATGAACAATAGGCTACAAAGATGTGATTAAATTTGGAGTGTATACATGCACGATTACCTCCCCTGCTTCGTTATATGTCCACACCAAATAATATCGTCAAAAGTTCATCTCTGTCCACACGATATCTCCAAATGTTATCAATGGACAATGACATTTTGTGGAAGGCTGGACAAAAGATTACCGAAGAAGTAATTAAATGTGTGGGCGTTTCCTCTGATAATGTCGTTGGCAGACGTATACGTTATTTGAGTGCTTTCTAGTTATAAATAAACTGTACAAAGACGTGCTTAATTACCACTTTGTGCGTGTGGACTTATCTCTAACTCGGTCTCAGCAAGAGAGATACTTGTGAATAATTAAAAGAATGAAAACCTCACCAGGGAATGATTAGCTTTGTGTATTTATGGAGATATTTCTCAACAGATTCAATGGTTTTAGATCTCAACCAGCTTTCAACAGCAATCCGGATTAAAAGGGCTTAAGTGCCCTTTTAATATAAAAAGCCAGAGAAATAACAAATAAATCTGATGAATAACATGCAAGGCTGACATCAACATCAAACTCCACTATTTTCAGGTTTGTTTGAAAACTAGAAATTGAATACACAGTTGAAATTAAAACCGATTTTCACTTAATATTATATTATTTGTCAATGCTACTGGTATAATTCCTTTGGTCCGGGGGGTAGCCTTTATAGTGCATGGCCC
>VCCN01007273.1:233403-245469 GCA_006491835.1 Architeuthis dux
TTGTCAAAGCTTTTTACAAAACACAGGGCAGGAGCTACAGTTTATTCACAGAGTTCATATAATTATGAAAGTCTCGAAACAAAGTTTTGATTTTTGATTTAAAGCTTGCTAATTTATGTATGGACGGTAAACGCAGTAGACAAAGACCAGATACGAGATGAGATAGAAAAGTTTGCCGGTAAGATGTGGCAGAGGTTAGCACAATCTAGGTCTTCATGGAAGGAGATGGGAAAGGCCTTTGTCCAGCAGTGGACCTATAACGGCTGATGATAAATATATGTATGTTCCAGATATCATAGGGTAATCGTTTTACAAAGTCTGGGTGCTATATAGTTGAAACTCCTGCATCCAGGAGTTATATTCATAAGGACAAATCAAACCCTCTAAATATCGGATGTTAATAAGGGTACATATGCAGACATTTGAATACTGTGATTAAAAAAATTTTGAACACAAATCTTCTATCCTAAGCTGATGTAAGCTGATAATGCCAGTCCTGACTTGCATTTACTACGTTTCAAAACTAACCGAGCAGTAGCATTTTGAGCTTTTTGTGAGTTATTCAAGCCAAAGTAAAGTGAACTACAGTAGTCTAATCTACTGGTAATAGTGAACCAGCTGTTCTGTTTCATTGGTGGAAAGTTTATAATACTAAAAACATCTCTAACTAATTTAATTTTGAATGTGCCATAAAAAAAATTCCCCCCAATCATTCAAGTCTTGGTGTTGTGTTTTTTTAATTTTTTTTATTTTACATAAAATGGTGCAACTTTTTATGCCAAATTCGCTAATGGTGTATTTACTTCCCGGTCCATCTCTAATTTGACTGGATTATTTTATCACTTTGGTTCTTTAATGTCTTTAAATTGTATTTTTGGTTTTCAGCGCACGCCCACTCCGTTCCGAAGAGTCATATCTGAGAGCGTTTCAATTGATCCACGTTTAAGAGATAATTCTTTTGAGGCAAAGGTAAGCTGATCATTTAATCAAAATGTTGCGGATCGCTTCGTGACCTTTTGGCTAAGATCAAAGTGTAGTATCTGTTCTTCGAAACCGCCATGGTCTTGAAGTTCAGATAAACACGGCCCTTCGGGGGTCCTTGTGGCATGCTCGGGAGAAGTTGCACAGGATATCTTGGCCAGCTGGTCGGGAGGCGATCACCATTAGCATGCTCAGGATTCGTCCTGAGAAGCTTTTGGGATCTCTTTCCTTTCTTGACAAAGTTTAAACTTGCTTTGCTGGTTACAATTTGGAAATGAAACTAGTAATCAGAGCTCAAACTTCTGATGCTTGTTTTCATACAAATTTCCATAGAAAAAGCACAAATCCGATCTTCTGTGCTTCATCCCATTGTTTCATCTGTACTCAGTTTTGTCTTATTCCAAATACACCACTGTAAGAGGAAAAAAGAGTGATCATCATAAACCTTAAATTCTTCCCTGCACAAACAAATTGGTTCTACAGATCTACAGTTACTGTTTATTTTATTTATTAAATAAAAATGCCTCTATGGGCATCTCCGTATACAATTTACATTATATAAAAAAATTTTTTTTACTCAACATTAAAATACACTTTCTATAGTTTAGAGAAGGGTCATTAATATTGAAAATACACATTAATTTAAGAATGAAATTTTAATACTAATAAAAATTACAAGCTAATCAGTAGAGAAACATTTGCCAGGCACATTTTATTATTATTCCCCCTACATTCTTCTATATATTTCAGCTGATAACTCCCAAAATTGCCCTGTTAATTTATTTTCTATCCCAGATGATCTAAATTTGTCCAAGTTATTCTTAAAATTATTTATACTTTTACTGTTTATTACATAAGTTGGTTAACTATTCCAGTATTTCAAAATTCTCTGGGGAGAAAAAAATCAATTTGTTTTTGCAATGGACCTAGCTAGTAAATTGCCTGTCCTTTCTGACTTTTGAAACATTAGACTTCCATAATTTGTAAAACCATTTAATATCTTGAAAGTTTCAATTAAATCACCTCTTGCCCTCCTCAAACAAAGTAGTCATACCTAACTTTTCTAGTCTATCCTTATAACTGTTTGGCAGATTTTCATACTTTTGTGGGTAACACAAAAGATCGAGGACTTTGAATAAAGTTTATTGGTTTAATTTTCCCTAAATCTTCACTTGGCCATTTTCCACAAAAGAACGTAAATTTGTGGTGTATACATATTTATCTGTACATGTATAGGAGTTACTAATCTCCATTAGTAAATGCCATTTTACAAGGACTTTGGGGCAACTCAAGTCAGTACATTAGAGATTGTTTAAGACTGGTTCCCAATGGGGAGAATAAGGCTGTTAGGTAAAAATAAAAGTCCAGTCTAGAGATAGGGTTTTCTGCACTTCTATCTATCAAGTCAAAGGCTTGAGATAAGCTCCAAGTTGAGAATGATTTAAGATGTTCTCTCTCACTAATAGACCCACAAATCAAAGAACTAATAGCCAACAAACAAGAACAGAGATCACATTGATGTGTATATCAGTTACGATAGAATTCTTGAAATAAATTGGAATTTCAAATGATGTGCAACAAATACACTGCAGCAGTGTACAATTATAAAATTAAACTAATTCTTAGTATGAAGCTGTCTAATTATATATATAATAAAGTTATTTGAAATTATTCTCTGTTGCAACTTAATAAATAAAAGGGGGGAATACTAGTAATCTTATTGACAAAAGTGAGGGAATGATTCCAAAAGGTTGGGGACCTAGTTGCTCACTTACTAGCTCAAATATAAATTTGTACACACTTCAATAGTCTGTATTTTTTAAACTTTTTTTTTTTTTTTTTTGTATATACCCAAATGTATAAATGTTTATTTTCTTAATTTTATAAGTAAAGGAAAATGTTCAAATAAAGATATAAATATATATGCTTGAATATTGCTTTACAGTATTATTTCATATTTGAATTTTGTTCTTTCTTTCTTTTTTTTCCCTCACACTATCAGTATGGTGCCAGAGGTTCCTGGGGTGAACGCGCCAATGATTCCTTGAAACACACCCGAGGAAAGGGATTTCGGCACGAGAAGACCAAAAAGAAACGTGGTAGCTACAGAGGAGGAACTATTGACTCATTTAGTGTTAATTCTATAAAATTTGACTAAACGAGTTTTCTCCCTTTAACAAATCTTAATTTCAGTTGATACATTTTTTTTTTTTTGTGTGGAAGTTTTATCCAACTGGATTGCTAAAATAGCATCAAGTGCTTAATTGTAAAGAAAAAAAGAGCCTATTTGAGAATAGGAAAATCCCTTTGTCTTTCTCTATTCTTTTAATTTTTACTTATTTTTATCTATAACCATAACTATATTCCAGGGTTGTGAGATTTGGATAGAAGGGGGGTGACACTCCAAGCTTTATCTCAGAGACTTACCAAAAACAGGCATTGGGATAGCATTGAACTTGAGGCTGGTATTGAACCTCTGCCTCCAGACTCTCTCGATTTCCAAATTCAATGCTTTTCTGATGCCTGTTTTGGGTAGGTCTGAGATAAACCTTGGATTGTCTCCCCTGCTGGCAACCCTGGTCCATTCATCAGTCTAGAGGGGGAAAACAAACTTGAAAAATCATTTGTAAAATAATCATGATCTTTCAGAATAAATTCATTTTTTTTTTTTTATTCTTCTTCAGTGTTCATTTGTCTTTAGATTTTCTATCACATCATTTGGTTCGAAGCTTTCACTTCAGGCATTTTTGTTTTCTACACAGGATTCCTTTGTTTGTCAGGAGGTGCCAGTTTAAAAAATGGGGAAACGCTAGTTATTTAGATTGGATGAATTGAAAAAAACACTGGGAGAAAAAATGAAAGAAATAATTGAACAAGAACCATAAGTTCAACGATGTGTCCACGATCTGTGGTAATAGTAGCAGGAGGAGGAAGAAGAGCAAGTAGTCTTACCGAGTCAATTCTCGTACTTGTAGAATATTGTCTGTCCAACCACCATAAAATTAATACACAAGAAAAAAACATTCAACCTTTTTTTTAAATTTTCATGCAATTTTCTATATGGAAATATTCTGCAAGTCTTATTTTCACTAAAAATCGTAAATGGCCATTTTGGGATTTATTTTAATACAAAAATACAATCTCTTCTGACAGCTGGTAAATAAAACACAATACCCCCTCCTTCCTCTTTCTGTTTAATGTAATCATAACTGACTGAAAAGTGTCTTATTGAGATGCATCTAAAAAAATCAAAGAAAGAAACTGGTCTGACTAGTCACTCAATAGAAACTGTTTTGGCTGCATGCTGTGTTGGGGATGATCAATTGGAAAAGGGGTGTGATTATGATCAAATTATTTCTCTCACCTTTTGTTGGTCAGTGATCCCTAAAAATCTGATTCTCCCCCCCCCCTGTGTGAATGCTGCTGTACACAAACTAAGGGACCAATTTAGCATAAACTTACATTGCAAATTGAATCCTCGCTAAAAAACGGGCAATTTTGGAAAAACGTTTTTTTTTCTTCAAGATGTAATGAGTAAATGTTTAAATTTTCAGCCCTCTAACTCCATTGATGCAGCTTGTATGCCTGACATATACATAGCCAGCCTGCCAGAATCACTTTAAAACTGAAGAAATCTATGATGTTTTCTAAAAGAAAAAACTAAAATCATAGAATATAAAGAGATGGAAGGAACATAATAAAAACTGAGATTTAATCAAATTAAAGGTATTCGTTAATGTTGTTTTTTTGTTTTTTTTTATTAAATAATATCAAAATAACTCCAATATATTACAGTATACCAAATTTCAGTAAAAACAAAATATTCACTTATTTACATCAATGACTTGACACAAACTCACAATATACAAAACAAGTTTTCAGCATATATTTCTAATGATTTGACACCTTTTGTGGAAGAAATAAATAAAAATTAATTATAAACAAGTGGCGTTGATGATAATCCAGTAAAATAATCTGGAATGCATCTCAGATTTTGAAATCCAGAAACTAAAGATCAAAATTCGGCCACTTGTGTAAACGAAAAAAATACAATAAATCTTCTAGTATTTATTCTTTGATTACATAATTTATTTATTCTGTGGCAGTGATGTGGTGGGGGATAGTCTCCTGTGAGGTAGTACAAAAAGCAAAAGTGGATTAGAGTAAGTTTTAGTATGAAAAGTCTCCCCCAAAATGGGAGTCAACATATGGAAGTAGCATCCCAACACATTGTCATAAGCCCTGCTATGTGCTGATTGGCTGAGAGGAGGCAATGAAGTTTTTTATTTTGAGGGTGATTTCAGTTAGCTGTGTAGAAGGTCTTAGACCAGGTATGGGCAACCTTTTTCAAGCTGCGGGCCACATGAGATATTGCTAATCATAAACCGGGCCACAAATTCACCGTCAGAATAATTTTTAGAATGTTAGGAACTTTTTTGCTAACAACATATCTTGCACGCACCATTTTGCTGAGCTCTGTTTTGCCTTTTAGAAAAAAAAGTGTATTTAGGCTACTGATCTGTTTCTTTAGTGTTTCAATTTTAAACTTTCTGATATCTCCTTTAAATGTATCATACCCGAAATGTTTAGTTGTGTCATGACGCTTAACATTAAATTGTTTAAATGCGGAGGGGGTATTCAGAACATATTAGACACTTTGGTCTGCTTTTTACTTCAACAAAGAAGTAATCATTTGTCCACTTATCCTGGAATTTTCTCATTTCTTCAAAAAAGGTTCCCTTTTTCTTGGATGAAATTTTAATGTTATTTTCCTCATGGAATTAAGTGTGCCATTTAGAAAGTCAAAAGGGCCACAATTTGCACATGGCTGTCTTAGACAGTGCTACTAAGACGAGCAGCAGTTGACGGAGGACGAAGGGGAACCATGGGCGAAAGAAAGGACGAAAGTTACGGGTAGCAGAAAGTAATTTGCTTTGTTTTTGAATTTTTTTCAAAACTGCAAATAAATTGAATTTTTTTTTTTTATATCTCCTATTTTTTTACATTGTCTTGCTGTATTTTGACATGACCAACCTTCCCACTTTCAGCTGTGACTTGAAGATCTGGCTGACTTGAATGAGAACCAACGATCACTGTCCACTTCTTGTCAGGTACCAGAATTTCTACAAAAGCATTTTGAATGTGCACCACACAGGTGCATTGTTATAATTTATGAAAACGTTACTTTGTAAAAAAGAGTGGAAATATATTATTTTTTTATTTTTTTTTTGTAAGAACCCACCTTGTTTAACTCTTGAAGTCCTAAAAAGCATGAGGCCACACAAACAAACATGGCCAAAAATCCTAAAACGCACAAGTCTTTCTTGCAATACTGCCAATTTTCACAAGTTAAAGTAAAGGCACTATAAACATTTGAATGAACAAACCCATTTTGAGCCATTTACTGCATATCAATCTGAAGCAAAAGATGTTTGTTTACATTATGAAAATCCTGTAAAAATTTAAATCGATTTAATTTTTTTCTAAAAAGAAACTACACATGAGAGAATATATACCATTGATGGAAGCATCACTGATCAATTCTTTGCGATACAGTTCTGCTGAAACTAGTTTTAGATTGCAGTCTTCACAATTCTCTAAGAAACTCAAAAGTCTTTCCAGCCTGTTGTTTCTGTGGTTGTCTTGCAAAAATTTGTTTGAAGATTTTACATATATATTCCTTTTAATATAGATATGGCACTGTCAAAACTGGTACATTCTTTAATAATTTCATAAACAGTATATGATATACTATTCACCAAGGCTATGAGTTTGTCAGGAGCACTTGGCTACATCTGAGATTGGGAAATATATCTTACACTGAAAGATTAAAACAACTTAATCTAGAAACCCTTGAATACAGAAGAAAACGTGCTAACCTACTAGAGGTCCTATAGAATCCGGAAAAACATACAGGGTGGATACTGACATTCATTGCTCAAAATGCCCTGATAAGAAAATACTGACTTCATCTATGTGCAGTGAAACCAGAGGACACAGCCATAAACTACAAATTCAGACCTCCACTGGTGTTAGAAAAAATTTCTTCTCCGCAATAGTGGCAAACGCATGGAACAGCCTAAGTGAAAAGACGGTCACATCCGAGAATATCAATATTTTGTTCTGACATTGGACATACCAAATTTAACTACCATTTCTTTCTTGTTAGTTTAAACCCAGCCCAACTACACAGAAGCTGGTTTAATGATGCAATTAACTGCTGTCAAAAAAAGCCTATTTCAAGTATATTATTTCCACAATGTTCAATGGAATTAACAAAAGTATGATACCAATGCTTCCATTCCTTACCTGACATAGGAGAATTTGGATCGATATCAAGACGGGCTAGGTGTAATAACTTCTCAATTATGTTTTTTTTTTTTTTTTTTTTTTTTTTTTTTGCTATACTTAAAGAATTAAAAAAACTTGGTTACAGCAATACCAAACTTTATTGAACTTTAAAAACACAGCATTGGTCTGACTTTTTGGCTTACATGCAGTGTTGCCAATTTAGTGCGTTTCTTGTTTTGGTAGTGCAAAAAGCGCTAAATTAGCGTGTCTTTGACTAGAACATTTTCTGGCTATTTTTGACAATTTCTAGCGTCTAATTGGTGTTTTCTAGCCACTTTTGGCTACTTTAACAAATTTAGTGCTTTTTGGCAGTCAAACTATCGTGAAAATATTTTTTGAGTTGGCAACACTGCTTGCATGTGGCACATACACTAAAGAGTTGTGACAAAAGGGACGTTACTTTCATGCTTTATACAAGGGACATTACTCTCGTTGACAAACGCTATACATAAAATACCACAACCAGTATTTGCTTTGGAGTCCTTACAGTTTCTAATCCAGGCATGGGCAACCTTTTTCAAGCAGCAGGCCGCATCAGATATTGCTAATCATAAACCGGGTCACAAGTTCAACGTCAGAATCATTTTTAGAATCTTAGGAACTTTTTTGCTAACAACATAGCTGGCATGCACCATTTCACTAAGCTCTGTTTGCCTTTTTAAAAAAAACGTATTTAGGCTACCGACTGTTTCTTTAGTGTTTCAATTTTAATCTAATTTTTCTAATCTAGCACTAATAAATGAATTCTATTCTTGACTTAAAAATCCCAAACTGAAAACATCAGTTGGAATGTTAGTGTCAAAGGTCAAGCACTCCATTCTTCTTTCTGTACTCTCTGACCTATTGGCTGACCTTTCTTCTTGGTTGATGTCAGCATCAAGAAAAAAAGTTATCTTTGCAGTCAGAAACAGATTTTCAATTAAATTTGCAGATCAGTCTTCACATATTGAATTCTATAACAAACATCATGTCCTTTGTCCTCACAGAATTTCTCAACTTCTTGAAAATTTCCAAAAATTAAATGTAATTTTATTACACTTTTAAATAGGTTATTTCTGAATTTAAAATACTCAAAGGAAAAGCTGTATTATCCTTCATTTTTTAAGAGAAAGAAAATATTCCTCACGAAAATTTGTAATAAACATATTTTCTAGTTTTGAGAAGGGTCATTAAGGAGTTCAACTGTCCGATGAACCATTTCAATATTGTAATAAACAGTTATATTTGTAAAATTTCAATCCCGTTTCTGGAGCATTTCTCAGATTAGTGAACTGTAGATTCTGCAGTCAAGATTTCTCCTTCCACTGGACATGGAAAAGAAGTGAAATCAAACTAGTAGTTGTCCATTGAACTATAAGACAAGGTAATGGCTGCCAAATAGTTTGATCCCTTGGCTATCATATTGGATAGGAGTGTTCAGATCACAACCAGAAACAGGTCTGATTAGTCACTCAATAGAAACCGTCACATGACCAATGTCTTTTGGCAGCATGTCGTGTTAGGGGTGATCAATGAATAAGTTACTTCTCTCCCCTTTTGTTGGGCAGTGATCACTAAAAAAAAGTCTGAATTTTCAAAAAACCACCAGATGCAAACTATGCTCGAATGAATGCTGCAGGACACAAACAAAGGGATCAATTTAGCATAAACTTGCATTGCAAATTGAACCACTCCTGTTAAAAACTTATATAGGGGGTGAATTTCCAAAAAACAAAACTTTTTTTTTCTAGACATGAGTAAATTTTCAGCCATCTAGCTCCATTGGTACAACCGGTATGTGTAATACATAGCCAACCAGCTAGACCAACTTAAAAACTGTAGAAACCTATGTTGACAGTTATGGTTGATGATTTCTGACTACGAAGGAAGCTTGTTTGAATTGGTAATAATTACTGAAAGTAGAGAATGATAAAACTTGATTAAATCTATTGGCAAAAATGGACAAAAATAATGAATGCAAAATATTTTCTAGAAAATCTGGATTTGTTCTCAGTCATGTGACAAAATATTTTATAAAGTTTTAAAAATACATGGAATTCTTTGAAAAATGTTAAATACTGTTTTTATAAAAATGTTATAAGTAAATTAATGTTTCTATAGGAAGTTACAAATAAAAGTAACATTCTGCCTAGGAAGAAAATAGCTTTTCAGTCATTTTCAAATTTACTTTTTCAAATTATGTGAAAACATCAGTGAATTCTGACAATTTTGAAAAAACTGTTTTATAAAATAGCCTTTTTATTTCCAATAGTTTTGAGAAGGGTCATTAACATTCAAATAGTTGACACGTTTCGGCCAATCCATTCTTTGGCCTTCCTCAAGTGTAATATCTGTATGTGATGGGGTTTTTAATTTCAAAGTAGGTAACCCTTATAATGTAGGACTCAGGTGTTTCTTTATCCTTGCTTGTCGGGTTTGGGTTTGTTGAATAGTGGAAGCCACATTGGGTTGAACTCTGCACTTATCTGACTAATGCATTCAGTTAACATGAGCTGCCACTTTGATTTTTCTCTGTCAATAATCAGGACTTCCGCCCAGATAGGGTAAGCCATTCCAGATTTTTCTATCTTGCCCTTGATTATGGTTTTTCTGTGTTCTTCAAGTCTGACTGTTACCCCAGTGTAGATGTCATGTTAACAACACAAATGAGTTTTTGTTTTAATTTCTGAAAGATTTGGATCAGTTCGTATAGTAATTGTATTTGTACTAATGTAATATAGTTGGTTTGTAGTGACTGTAGTAATTATGATAACCATACATTTGTGTCTGCTTACAGGGACTATGCATTGTCTACATTAACTCTTAAATTCATGAACCGCTTGTAATTGACAATGAATAGAATTAAAACTAATGGAATTCTTTTTATTTGAAATTCATCTAATAGTCAAAAGGAGATAATTTCTCTTGAAATTTACATTCAATTTTTTTAATATGAATTTAAAAGTTATGGCATCATCCTTCAGTTTGTTCAGACAGGTTGTTTAAGCTTTTGCTGACAATTAATTTCTTGGTTGTAGTATGTAAAAATTGGTAGCCGGACATTTCAGCTGCAAATATTTCTATCCCAGACATTTCGGCCGCGTTTTGTTTTTAAAATGAAATAGAATCAAAATATATAAATCTAATGCAATTTGCAATAATAATAATAATAATAAGTTAATTCATGTTTGTTGTTTAGTATTTTATAAATCTTTTTTCAACTTTTTATAGTTAATTTTTGTTTATTTTCTTTAAGCTTTTTGGATTTGATTAAAATGTTTTATATTTAGGACCTTACTGGGTCAAATATTTGATAAAAAATAGAACATTTTTTAAATAGGCTGTACCACTGACTTTTTGACAACAATAACCAGTGAACCATGTGTGTCCGTAAAAATGGCTGGAATGTCATTAGTAAGAATAAAGTTTGTATTCGTATAAACAATAGAAACCCAGATATATTTGTATTTGAAATGTTTACAATGAGCAAAAAGTTGAAACATAAAAATTTGCATCAGAAATTTTGGCAATCTTTTGTTCTAGGTAAGTGCAAATTCTAACAACCATTGACTAAATCAACTATGGATGCACAAAATAGACAAGAGTTCATTGAATTGTCCTAGATTCATAAAAATTATATAATGGAGAGAAAATCACCATATTTTTTTTTTATTGCTTTTATGATGATCTTCATTTGTCTGAGTTGGTTCTCTCTTCCCTTCAGCTTGTCCATCTTGCTGGTAAACCATTATTTTTGATTGTGCCACAACTTAACTCACCACCCAAATATACTCTGAGACATCACATCATGCAATATGTACCAATCAAGGCACATTTTGACATTATTACATTCTCTAAATTTTTCCTGTTTTAACGAGTCAGCCGTCAAAAATGGATAGGATCATTGGGATTAATTTGACCAATCACTGCTAAACAAGCTTAAATTTGTTAGTTTCGTATTTACCATATTTACTTGAGTTATACACTCAAAATATTGAGTGTATGTGGACTCACCTAAAAATTTTTAAATGTTTGGTACTGAGAAAGAGATGCTTCCATCATAACTTTACAAATTTCTGTGGCGAGAGCAAATGAAAAAAGAGCCCCTGAAATTTCCTAAATTTTTTTTGACGCATACACATCTTTATATCTTCTATTAAATAAATTATAATCTTTCAATCTATTATTGTAATCTTACTTTTCATATTGTTATGGATCACATATTTCAGAATGAATAACTACGGAAAGTCTGTAATATTTCACAGATAATTTGTAATCTTGTAAATAAATATTAATAAAGAGAAGTTTAATATAAAAAATCAGGGTAAAAGAATGGCTAACATTATACTAGAGTGTAAAAAAAATGATAACATATAATATATTACTGATTTTTAGCTACAAAAATTATATTGGAGATCACTTAGTACTTGAGTAAAGTACAAAACTAACAAATGTTAGCTTGTTTAGCGGTGATCGGTCAAATGAGTCCCAATGACCGATCCATTATCGATGGCTGATTCGTTAAACTTTGCCAGTTTTTTTTTTACTACTTTCCAACAGAAATGAAAGGCTGATTAATAACAAAATGGTACAAAATAGTTTTTCTTTGAAGATTACATCAACCCAACATCCTCTACCTATTTTTCAAGCAGTGCAATGTGATTTTTATCTGGTAACCTTTTAACTCATAAATTCACAAACCGCTTTGAATTGAATAAAAAAAATTCACCAAATGATCAAAGGGAGATAATTTTA
>VCCN01007273.1:269467-281997 GCA_006491835.1 Architeuthis dux
GTCGCTTCTGTGCACACACTGAGGAGACTATTGATCACCTAAAATCTGGCTGCTCTACTCTAGCCCCAAACGAATTCAAGAATAGGCATGACAGGGTGGGGCAATACCTGCACTGGAAGACATGCCAACACTATAATCTACCCCATGCTGAAAAATGGTATGAGCACAAACTACCACCTGTGCTAGAAGGTGAAGGTGTTACTCTGCTATGAGACTTCACCATACACACCAACCACACTATACAAGCCAATAGACCAGATATAGTAATAAAAGACTTCAATGATCATAAATGCTACCTTATAGACATGACCATCCCATCTGATAAAAACATCTCAGCAAAGGAATTTGAAAAACTCTCAAAATATAAAGATCTTGAAATTGAAACAGCAAGAATGTGGCATTTAAACACAACCTCTATCCCAGTAGTAGTAGTAGGAGCACTGGGAATGATTTAAAAAAAGACGGATGCACACCTTAAAAAAATCTCAGGAAATCTATCTTTGGCTGAGATACAAAAGATCGTGTTCACTCAGAAAAACTCTCTCAATCCAATATCCCCCTCCCTAAGCCTTATACCCAACTTATGTTTCTCTATGTGAAATATGTACTCTGTGTTTGTTTAAATGTCTTTCCATTCTCTTTTATAGTGTTTCAATTATATGTACATGTTTGTGCCCAGAGGGTAGAAGGCAAACGAATGATATTAAAAGCAAAAAGCAAAAAAAAAAAGCTCTATAACTTCCTAAGAAAACCTTCATTTGCCTTAGGTCTCAGGTGAAAGACTTGGTATATGATTGTATGAAACCGCAAAAAAAGGAAAACAATAATAATAATAATAAATCATGATGATGATGATGCCTCTCTGGGCATCTCAAAACTATACACAATATTTACACATCAACTTCTAAACAAATACAGAATTCATTAAAAAATATTCAAATGCACAATTCACAGATCAAACTCTCTTGAAAATCTCATCTGACAGATTCCCAAACTTTGTCCTTGTAATCTCATAAATATAAAATAATCAAACAGTAGGAATATTATTTCTATGGGAAATCATAAAAAAAGGGTTGGATGGCATAGATCAGGGATCGGCAAACCTTTTTGAAAGATGGGCCAGATTAGAAATATTTGAATACCTTGCGGGCCAAGGCGAATAAAAATGAAACAATGATCATAAAAGGCTATTCTATCTCCATATCAGAACCCCATATCTTGTCGCTCATGTATGTTATTTTCTTTAATAAAGGCGTTCTTTTTCATCATCATCATCTTCTTTTTCATCATATGGCCATATGGTTTGCGTTATTAAGCATGGTGCAGAGATTGGTCCTCTTTAAGGATTTACAGATATTGCCATGGGAAGGCTCGCTACATGATACACTCAAATGGTTATGACTGAAAGTCAAGTGACACAAAGGTTCTTCACAGCTCCAAGAACTCGATTTCTCGGGATGTGATGTCAAATTTCAATGTTAAGAATGAGTGAGAATCGGGGAGCCTATTATCCCCCAGAAAACTTTGAAAACTATCTATCCAAGATTTTTATTACTTTGATTAATGTTTTTCATTACTATCAATCAATGAGAACTATGAAATTCGTTCTGGGAGACAAAATATTTTCAAATTGAGGTTCAAATTTTGTGTATATTAATAGAACAGCAAGACTGCGTAGTGTTAAATCATTTTTAGTTATTAAACATTGATTCAAGTCCAGTGCAAGAATGCTCTATTTTTTTATAAGGAATTTTATTGTTAGCTAATCAAAGATAGATATGGAAAACAAAGTTTGCCGACCCCTGGCATAGATCATCTGCTAAAGGTGTCAATTGATATTATAGATTTTACAAGTACAAAACAGGGGGATACCTGTAGTAACGTGCATCTCCAGCCCAACTCTCAGAACCTAACTCATATAGACATCAGTTTGAGAAAAGAAACTTGAACATAGAAGACATCAGAGCCGTCTTATTGCATGTGCACACTGGGCAGTTGCCCGGGGGCCCCATAATTTTAGGGGCCCCTAAATTCAATTTGAAAAATAAAAACCTTAATTCTAATGTGTTGAGGGCAAGTAAATTGCTTTGCCTGGGGACCTCAAATATTCTTAAGATGGCCCTGGTGATCATTTACATCATGGTTCCCAACCAGGGGGGAGGGAGGATTTGGGTAGTCCAAGGGAGGGGGATAAGGCTATTAGGTAAAAATTAAAAATCCAGTCTAGAGATAGGGTTTTCTGCACTTCTATCAAGTTAAAGGCTCGAAATAAGCTCCAAGTTGAGAATGATTTAAGATGTGCTCTCTCACTAATAGACCCACAAATCGAAGAACCAGTAGCAAAAAAAACAAGAACAGAGATCACATTGATGTGTATATCAGTTACAATAACAGAATTCTCAATTTTTTGTAATAAATTGGAATTTCAAATGATGTGTTCTAATTATATTCGCTTGCTTTCTTTGAGTAACAAATACACAACAGCAGCTGTACAATTATAAAATTAAACTAATTCTTAGCATGAAGCTGTCTAATTATATGTAAAATAAAGTTATTATTTGAAATTATTCTTTGTTGCAACTTAATAAATGGAAAGGGGTGAATACTAGTAATCTTATTGACAAAAGTGGGGAATGACTCGAAAAGGTTGGGAACCACTGATCTACATGAGAAATCTACCATGAAAGTGGTGATAATTATTGAACCAATGTTTTTATAGCATATAATATTTCTGACAAGAGAAATGGGCAATGAAGGTGAACGAGGCAGGGACAGTTGAACTTGAATTTACCTGTTAGTCACCCATGAGTAATCAATCCAGGTGATGTAGACACATGCAAAATTCATTAATCTAAAAACATCCTGTCTTGATATTCTATTTCCAAATTTATCACCGAGCTGACTGCCTTGTAGACAGATAACACGACAAGGTGTCACATGAGGTTTTCTAGGCTGATGCTGATACATTCTTGTAGACCTATTAAACTCCTGGTAGAGTGCAGTAAGTGATATGTTTATCTCTGTTAAGTAATGTGATCTCCAGGTAGGTAAAGTGACTTGTAGGAGCTCAATGATTTTCTTGATCAAAAAGATATTAAAATATTGGGCACTAAGAATAGCACAGTTCATCTCTTTTAAGTGATGTGATCTTCAGGTAGGTAAAGAGTCTTGTGGGATCTCCAGGTAGGTAAAGAGGCTGGTGGGATCTCCAGGTAGGCAAAGAGGCTGGTGGGAGCTCATGTGATCTTCAGGTAGGTAAAGAGGCTTGTGGGATCTCCATGTAGGTAAAGAGGCTTGTGGGATCTCCAGTTAGGCAAAGAGGCTGGTGGGAGCTCATGTGATCTTCAGGTAGGTAAAGAGGCTTGTGGGATCTCCAAGTAGGCAAAGAGGCTGGTGGGAGCTCATGTGATCTTCAGGTAGGTAAAGAGGCTTGTGGGATCTTCAGGTAGGTAAAGATGCTTGTAGGATCTCCATGTAGGTAAAGAGGATTGTGGGATCTCCAGGTAGGTAAAGAGGCTGGTGGGAGCTCATGTGATCTTCAGGTAGGTAAAGAGGTTTGTGGGAGCTCATGTGATCTTCAGGAATGTAAAGAGACTGGTGGGAGCTCATGTGATCTCCAGGTAGGTAAAGAGGCTGGTGGGAGCTCATGTGATCTTCAGGAAGGTAAAGAGGCTTGTAGGATCTCCAGGTAGGTAAAGAGGCTTGTGGCAGCTCAAATATTTTCTTGATCAAAAAGATATTCAAATATTGGGCACTAAGAATGATAGCAGTAAATTGGAGACCCTCAGCCTAATTGTTCAGTTTCCAGTACCAACTTGCTGTTTTCCAACTTCAAAACCATCCCTGGTGCTTTATCAGAGAAAGAGTACTGACAAAAGAGTATGTAACAGTAAACTACTATTGTAGTATACACAAAAAGGACAAATCTTAAAAACAAGAGAAAGAAGACGGCTGCTGTTTGAAACTCTATGGTCAACACTGTTAGGAGGTCAATGAAGATTCTCTTCAACCACAGACTGCATTCGTTGCTCTATTAATCTTTTTTAAAAAGCCATTTTATAATAATAGCACTGATAGATTGTAAAAGATACTTAAAAACAATTGCTCATGAGCTTCCATGACTCATTAACTCTTAAATTCATTCTAGGAAATTCCAAGAGTAATTCCAAGAGGAGTAACTTCTGATTAAAGTTACTTCCCTTGCACTTTTGGGCATTTAAACATTTTTTTATTTAATTCAATTCACAAAAGAGTATCATTTTTAAAAAAATCCTATTCATTGAAGAGTTCCACAGCGGTTACAAGCGGTCTATGAATCTAAGAGTTAAATAGGGATTTTTTCAATTGCAACACCAGATGGGACTCCTTAATTAAGGATATCACACTGATCTAGTTGAAGACAATATGCTATACGGCAAAGATCTCAGGAGGGAAAATAGGTATTGCTTTGTAAAGAACTCAGCCTACTTTATAGAAATAATTAAAGATGCTCCCATTCAATACACCCAGATGAGCTTCCACATTGCAATTCTGTTCACCAAAGTCCTTACTATGGGATTACCATTGTCCACAATAATAGCAAATATATTACATGGAGTACTTTGACGAAATGGCCCTCAGAACTACACCATTGAGATCATCCACCTAGATTCACATTCACTGGACATTATCTAAACTATTCCAACCGCCCATACAGTACGAGAAAAAGGGTTGTTTGCTGCTTACAACACTGAGCAAAACACATGTAGCAACCTAGACACATACAAACAAGAGATAACCAGCATAAAAAACAACCTCCAAAGACTGAAACATAATATCAGCAACAACCACCAGTAGACACAGGAGCTTAGAAAACACACAAAAAACTGGCAAAAACGCAACATAGATAACTAACAAAAGTAATATCCCTACCAAAAGAAAACATGACCAAGAACTGAGCGTACAACATTCCATGCAGTTGTGGCATGGAGTACAAGGGTGAAACCATCCACGCCCTAAAAATAAGAAGCGTTGGCATCAATAAGACATGGCAGTCACTTCTGATATTTGATTATGCAAAGTTACATATTCAATACTGATTTAAAAAGATGTGCTATCTCTCCATATAAATAATAAACTAAAAGAAAAAGTGTTAATCATATTTGAGAAATTATATTATTCATAAAAATCACAAATACTTTTGTAGATAACAATTTGTAAGACAGATGACCGGATATACTTTATAGATATATTAGTTTACCCGTGCCATGAAAAGAAGGACAGCATATATCAAATATATGGATACTCATTGCATTTTATATACGTGGATAATAGAGATTTGCATTGCAGTGAGATTGGAGAATATATGGATACACATTGCATTCTATATACGTGGATAATAGAGATTTGCATTGCAGTGAGATTGGAGAATAGCGTTCTGTTGACCACAAATGGATTTCTTATTATTTTCTGTTTTTATTATTCTTTAAATTCAACATTTTTACTACATCATCACAACATAAAATTCTATTTTATTACGTCATCATGTGGTAACCTAAATGATAATACAGATCAGTTGTGTCCCTTAGCATGACAGAGGACAAATAAATACACATGGCACATTAATATAGTTAGATATTTTAGATCTCAAGATAGAAAACACCAAACATTCATTTGAGACACTAAAGAACCATCCAACCAAATGTCATATTGGAAAACACAATTTAGGCAAGAGGAAGATGAAAATAAATATTTGTCTTAGTATGGAAGGTCAAGATGTCTGTCTAAATTTTGTTAGTTTTAAAACATGACAATGATTAAAGTCCAAGCTTGGAGAATAGTGTTCTGTTGACCACAAACAGATTTTTATTATTTTCTATTTTTGTTTTTATTATTCTTTAAATCCAGCATTTTTACTACATCATCGGAACATAAAATTCTATTTTACTACGTCATCATATGGTAACCTGCATAATGATAATATAGATGAGTTGTGTCCCTTAGCATGACAAAGGACAAATAAATAAATAAATATGGCACATTAATATAGTTAGATATATTAGATCTCAAGATGGAAAAAACCAAACATTCATTTGAGACACCAAAGAACCATCCAACCAATTGTCATTGGAAAACAAAATTTAGTCAAGAAGAGGATGAAAATAAATATCTATTTTAGTATCGAAGGTCAAAATGTCGGTCTAAATTTTGTTAGTTTTAAAGTATGACAATGATTAAAGTCCAAATAAAAATAGCTGAAAACTACTTCATCATATAAATACAGAAGCAAAGATAATGACACAAATATTACCTTGAATTTCCTTTTATTTCCTGATAAAACCTTGCAAGCAATTGCACTGCTCAATGAAAATAGGATATTTAGGCTTAAATACTCGAACATCTGGATTCTTATAAAGACTATTGTCCTTCAGAGTATGCAACAGAAAACTTTTTTAAGAAGATGCCACACACCACTGAGTTCAAATCTAGGTAGGTTTTGTTGCCAAGCAACTGAAGCGGACAAAATAGTCTCTTATCATTGGAACCCAACCAAGACTTGTATCTCATCTCCAACAGTTTCTTTGATTAAACATTAATGAATCTACAGAAGCTAGTGATAAAAAAATAAATAAGTGACATATTAAATATTTATGGCTGGCTGGCTGGCTATGTATGTATCGCGCGTACAGGCCACACCAATGGAGCTAGAGGCTGAAAATTTAAACATTTACTCCTTATGTCTACAAAAAACGTTTTTTGTTTTTTTAAAAATTTCCCCCTCAAAATAGGTTTTTAATGGGGTTCAATTTACAATGTAAGTTCATGCTAAATTGATCGCTTATTTTGTGTCCGGCAGCATTCATGCTTGTTTTTTTGAAAATTCAGATTTGTTTAGTGATCACTGCCCATATTAAATTAAAAGGAATGTAGTTAATGATGAATTGATAAAATTGTCAAGATTTCTGTTTAATGTGTGTAAATTCATTCATTTTTCACAGTGATTCCGTGTTATCCTAATTACAGCAACTAGTTTCTATGGTACTAAAAACATTGTCACTATTTTAAATACGGTAATGGGTATTATGGGTCAAAGAGGTCATTGACCTGTCTGGTTGATATTTTTGGAGTTCAAGAAAACTAAAATGGGGCAATTTTATGCCTCAAGAAGCCAGGTGTAAAATCTGTTGTATTTAGACATTGACAAGGTTTTGTTTTTTTACACCTGATGCTTATTGTGCTAATTAATAGATCTTGGGCAAGTCTTTCATCCTTTATATCAGGGGTTGGCAAACTATGGCATACAGGCCAAATCTGTTCACTCAATAGAAAACCTTCACCTGACCAACGTCTTTTGGCAGCATGCCGTGTTGGGGGTGATCAATTAAAAAATTGGAAAAAGGTGTGATCAATGAATAACTTACTTCTCTTGCCTTTTGCATCACTAAAAAGACTGAATTTTCAAAAAAAACAAGTGTGAACTCTGCCTGACCAATTTAGCATCCCGACCCCCCCAAAGAAAACTTATTTTGGGGAGGAATTTTCAAAAAACATTTTTTCTAGACATAATAAGGAGTAAATGTTTTTTCTAGACATAATAAGGAGTAAATGTTTAAATTTTCTGCCCTTGAGCTAGAAATAGATAGCCAGCCAGAATCACTTAAAAACTGAAGAAACCATATGTTGACTAGATTGACAGTTTTGGTTGACGGTTTCAAATAAGTGGCCAGCTATGTTATGGCACCAGCAAACTTCTGCCCAGAAGCTAATAAATGCCTGCCCTCTGAATGAAATTCAACAAAAATCTAAATAGTAGTTGATTGTTTGACTGTTAACAATTGCAAGGAAAGCTTTAATGAAGACTTTAATGAAATTGCCACATGCAATTAACTCGGTGCATTTGCCATGTAATTTGTGCACAAATAATGTAATTGTCTGTAGACATCTTGACTTTGGGCCAACTCTTTCACATCTAATATCTACTATAGCCAGTTTAATTATATTCAATTATGTGAAATAACAAGAAAAAGAACAGACTATGTTCAAAACCTGGGACAGTGTTTATACAATATTTGGCAACATTTGTTTCTGGAATAAAACTATTTGTATTTGTTTGATTTTTCAAGTTAATCCCAATTAAAACATTCGAAACCAAAATAAATAATCATTGCATCAAAGATAAAATGAAAAATATTGTCTGAAATGCAATATAAGTCATTGGCAAATGAAAGTTATAAATATATATAGTCTGTAGTCTTTTTGTTTTCTCATAACTGTTTAAAAATTTCCCAAAAACCCCAATAGTGCATGACAAATCTCCCGCTCTGCCTTCCCCATTCTGAAAAACGTCCACTATCCCGCTTGCAATATACCTGCCCCGATCCACCCCTCATCAATGCACTGTCTATATATATGTATGTAGAGGGAAAAAAAACCCCAAAAAACCTTTGGTTTGTTCATTTCGAATTAACTACTATTTCTGTAGATGTTATATTATAATTATCTAATGTAGATCACACTTATTATAGTGGATCATCAGCTGTCTTCCATGGACCTGTTTCAGGGAATGAGAGAGTACAGGTATATATATATATATATATGAAATGTAAATATTTGTTATAAACACAGTATAGTCTACTTTCTATTTTTTATCTTGAGAATTGATTTTTAAAAAAGGAATGATATGACGTAAAAAAGAAAAAATTCCTCTTTCTTCGCCCACTCTCTTTATCTTACCTTTCTTATGAATGCTATGAACCGATTCAAATGTGGTCTGAATGAAAAACCTTTTGCCATTCATAGAGCTGTCGACTTTCGTTGCAGTTAAAAAGTACCAATGGTGAAATGATTGGATGTAGATATAGATGTAGATCTAGGGGATATTATTAATCAGTGCTACCCACAACACTGGTTTATTGCTGGGTTTAGTGTATTCATGTGTTCATATGTATCTATCTACCGGACTTCACTCAGCTCTAACTGTTCATAGAAACTTGAAATTTTGCGCTCACACTCCCTTCAATGAGTAGGGAAAACATTATTTTTGTTTTTCCCCCCCATAATAGGTTTTTAGTGGGGGGTTGAAATTTTAATGTAAGTTTATCCTAAAGTTGTTGTCCGGCTGCATTCACACTTGTTTTGTTTTTTTAAATCATGATTTTATGGTTCAAACCTTACTGGTAGCATTTTCATCAAGGTAACTTAATTTTACCACCACCACTTCTTAATTTACGAGGTAAAAAGAAGCGTATATGGGTGGTGGTGATTCATAATTTCCCCTGGAATGCTAGTTCTCAGTATATGTTTATTGTCACCAACTGTAAAACCAGCATTATAATACATCATTAACCAATAGTACTTTCTATATTTTGTGCAAAACTGTGATAAGTTTGGTACTTATCAAACCTGTGGCATTCTAGGGGTCTAAATATCTTCCAATAAACGTGTGTGGTTAACTGTCCCATACAGAATCTGAACTGCAAGTATGGTGGCCATTTAAAACCCAAAATGAGTGAGAATCGTACCCGTCTTGAAAACCTTAAACTTAAAACGTGTTTCAAAAGTTCTGTATGTCGCATAAAATAATTTGAGTTCTGTAAAAATATACTGAATACATACAAATACATGACTAACAACTGTTAATCACTAACCAAAAGGTTCACACTTTTATCAAAAATTCACTTTTTATAAAATTTCTCACCTTTCATAAAATGCGTGAGAATTTTCCATTAATGCGTGAGACCGTATCAAAATGTGTGAGTCTCACGCAAAATGCATGAGACTTGACAGGTATGCCAAAATAGAGGACATTACAGACCAGCGGTTCTCAAGCAGGGGTCTGCCGACCGGAGGGACAGGACCATAAAGGTATTACTGGGGTCCGTGAGCTTGTTGATTAGGCAGACCTTTCAAAAACTGCAACTACATATAGTAAAATTACTTACTTGACAACAGCAACTACATATAATTAAAATACATTAAATTAATACATTTTTTAAAGTGATATCTGAAGTAATTTATATAGGTTTTTTAGTCAAACCCTAAAAAGGAGAACAAATGTCTGGCTCGGGGTTGAGCCGGATGGAGGACAGAGTGCTCAAAAGTCTGACTGTCTGTCATAAAGCGAGCCAGCTGTCCACCCTAACTGTGACTGATATTTGTTTTATACAAATAATCTTGTTTTTCTGTTTCTAATGTAAATTGTCTTATTGAACACAGAAGCCTCTAATTTCTGTCCTGATAGTTCTTTGAAGTTTCTATTCTAATGGACTGCACCATGTCATTGCTGTTGTTTGTGCTATCAATAGAGTTGATTATGTTGAAGTGTTTCAGGAATAGCCAATGGCTCTGAAACCAGTGGCAAACATGGCTGGCCTATAACTGCTTTTAAGGATGATATCACCAACTCTAATGCCAGAGTACTTGATGCAAAGCACATTCAAGAAAACTTAATATGAAGTTTAAGTCTGCCAGAAGTAGAAGTCTGTCCTGACTAACATGAGGTTCAGGGTAGTGGGTGGGGATACCCCAACTGATCATAACAACTCTACACAGATGGTATTCATTCACAGACAGATAGGTGTCATTGTGTGTCTATCCATTGGCAGGTTAAGGGTGGACTGGCGAACATAGATGTTACCCATACAAGGCTAGCTGAGGGTGTAGGTGTATCAGTTCGGTCTCTAAGTCTGGATGATGTGTCTGAGGTGTCGCTGATAACTATACTATGGATATGGATGATGGGCACAACATCTGGAAATACCTTGAGGTCTCACACATAATGAGTTCAAATGATGAAAATACTACCAATATGGTTTGCGCCATAAATTCATGATTTAATAAAAAAATATTCTACTATGTGATCAAGGAATAAGTTACTTCTCTTGCCTTTTGTTGGGCTGTGATCACTAAAGAGTACAAATCTTTTCAAACCTGAACACTACCGGATACAAACTAAGGGACCAATTTAGCATAAAATTACATTGTAAATTGAACCACCCACTAAAAACTTATTTTGGAAGGTATTTTAAAAAAAACATTTCCCTACTCATTGAGGGATGTATGTGCAAAATTTCAAGTTTTTACTATAAACGGTTAGGGCTGGGCGATGTCCGGATACATTTAAATGTCAGAATACATGAATAACCTAAACCCATCAACAGTCTGTTGTGGGTAGCAGTGATTAATAATTTTTTCTCGTCTTGAAATTTTGCAACCAAACATGTATTTTGGGGATGATCACATGACAACTTTTTTAGGGATGCTTAAAATTTTTTAACATACCAACTATTTTAAGAGAAGATAAAAGTCTACGACATCAAGGTCATTTTCAAACATACACACATACCACAAGGTCTGCTAAGTAAGGTTGGCCGTACTCATGACCCCCAAACTGGTGAATAACTGTGTTTACATCATCCCCTGTAAATCTGGTATTATCTCTACCAGAGAAACGGTCCGACCCCTCAAGGTCAGACATGATGAACACAAAAAAGCCATAATCATGGGCGAGATAGAAAAATTGGCTATGGTCGACCACATCTGGAGAGAAAATGGCAACCATCTTCCTCTCTGGGAGGAAGTCCAGATTATTGAAACCCTAAACCTGACAAAACAAAGACACAGAAACACCCGGGCACTGCGTTATAAGGGTTACCCCCTTTAAAAAGAAAACTTCTGTTTACCCCATCACACTCGGATTTTACACCTGAAGAAGGCTGAAGAATGGATCAGCCGAAGAACCATTTGAATATTAACGACCCTTCGAATATTAATGACCTTTCTCAAAACTATAGAAAAGAACCATTTGAATATTAATGACCCTTCTCAAAACTATAGAAAATATTCTTCCTTAACTCTTAGATTCATGAACCACTTGAAACACTGCACCTAATAACAATGGAACTCTTCTATGAATAGAATAAAAAATAATGGAACTCTTTTGTGAATTGAATTTACCTAAAAATCAAAGGCAGATAGCAGTTATTTCCCTTGATATTACCAATCAATTTTTTTAATATGAATTTAAGAGTTAAAACAGTGACATAGATCTGTAAATCAATGTCATGGTAAGACTAATGTTGTTAGATTTTTAAGCATCTTTTTTTAAAGTATTTAATTTAAATCAGTTTTTATTATATTTCAGAGAAAATAAAAATGTATTAAGATAAATTAGTGTTTTTTTTTCATACTTACCTATCCAGTCTTCCACTTTCATGAAGGCCAACATTGGCATCAGGAGCTTTTGATTTACATTTCCTAGATAAATATAAATAAATAATGCTTACTTCTGTGTGTGTGTGTGTGTGTGTGTGTGTGCATGCGCTTCCATTTTTACATTATTTATCATCAAGAAATAATAGTCTACCTCCTTGACTCTCTGAACACGGGCGGCAGCTTGTGTTTATGGACTTTCAAAAGGTGTTTGCTAAAGCGTCCGCCTTTAGAAATTCCACAAACACAAGAGTTCGTTTTCGCAGCCGCTGACACATACGTTTCATATACAAACATTGAACATAGTCTGCAAAGCTTCTCAAAACCTAACAACGAGAAAA
>VCCN01007273.1:289859-300453 GCA_006491835.1 Architeuthis dux
ATAAATTTTAAATCTCACTTACTGGACAGCATGGTCTGCTTCACTCAGACCCTTCAATGGAAGTAAAATGTCCCGTCAAAATTTCTTTGCCCCCTGACCACATGTTTTTACCCACATTAGTAGTGTCGTCTACAAATTCTAACCAAACATTTTTATCAAGAGAAATATTTTTACAAGAAGACTAACATATATCATATATTAATTAAAACTTCAAGTATATTTAAATTCGAAGGTTCGTCAGTTGTTTACCCTGGCAATATCAACAACACATATTTGGTAGATATGGCACAAACCAAATACCCCCCACCCCCCAAAAAAACATGCACAAAAAAGAATGAAGGACTGATTGTTACATTTTTGTGTGTCTTTAATCAATCTCAAACTGTTTTTTCTCTTTCATCTTAGATCCATGTCTTATTTATTGACTAATCCCCAACAGGAAACTCCTTGGTTGCTAGGCAACATTAATAAAAGTTGCGTGAGTATCACTAGAATGAGCAATCAGCAGCAGTCGATGAGATGATGAGGATGGAGAATACAGGTGCAATAGAAAGCAACAAATACATTAAGATGAAGCTAAATAATACTATAAAAATCTTTTTAAAAAACCGTTAATAATGATTTACAATACTTCATCTACTAAAAATAAATAAATAAATTGGTTTACCAAAACAGACACTATTAGTTAATAACAAAAACACGGCGCAGAAGACGTCAGGGTAGGGAGTGAGCTTAAATGTCTGATTTGGACTCTTGCTTGTAATCCGGGATTCTGTTGCTCAGATGGCAAGAGCAGTAGGACGGATACCAAGCCTCCCTCTGTCATAGAGGGACATGAGTTTTGAGTCTCACTAGGAACTTATTAATCACTGCTACCAAAGGTTTAGGTTATTCATGTGTTTTCTTTAGCAAGCTGCTAGGAGCTGCTAGTAATACGTTTTCAGTTGCATGGCTGTTCCATCAACTGTACATCAGCCCTATGGTTCTCACATTCAAATTAACAAATAAAAACTCATAAATTTTCTAAAGTTTTGTGCTCATAGTCATTGCAACAAGAACTCATCAAAGCATAAAGTATTGAATAGGTTTTAAATGAATTTATGCAAGATTTTTGTGTCTGTATATACACATAGTATCCACTCATAGTACACATATTAATCACTGCTACCAAAGGTTTAGGTTATTCATGTATTCACACATTTATATCTATCTATCTATGTATCCGGACTTTGCCCAGCCCTAACTGTTGATAGTAGAAACTTGAAATTTTGCACACACACTCTCCTCAATGCTTTCTTTTGTTTTTTGAAAATTTCCCCCCCAAAAAAAAACAGGGTGTTAGCGGGGAGTTCAATTTTCAATGTAAGCTTATGCTAAATTGTTCACTAGATTGTGCCCGCTAGTTTTTTGAAAATTCAGACATTTTTTAGTGATTACAGCCATATTCTTTAATTGATCACCCCCCAACTCAGTATATATGGGTGTCGGTGATTCATAATTTCCCTTGGAATGCTATTTCTTTATTCTGATCCACACTGTATATTTACTCATGGCTGAAAGGAATCCGTTCTGAGAAGAGTTGTGATAAAATCAACAAAAATATTAAGATGAAGGTAAATAGTAGCATAAAAATAAAGAAAATTGTTAATAATGATATACAATACTTCGGCTACTAAACATAACTAAATAAATTGATTTCTATCTAATAGTTATTTACTTGGTGAGGAAACTAAAGGCCAGCTGTGTTTATCTGTAGGAAGTGGTGGAGTTTAGTACTGTGTCACTTATAAATACAGAGGCCAAAGAGGCTGTGGGGTTTTAGTGAGGAAGCCCAAGCAAGGTGAGATAATAAAGCCACTCCCTTATACCGGTGGGGGTGGGGGTGGTTGTAGATAAGGGTGGAGTAAAAGGGAACCAAATGGAGATACGGGTTAATGCACAGAGAGAGAAAGAATGAAAATGGTAAGAAAATTGGAATCCATTTGAAGAGAGAAAAATATTTGCATAAACTTGAAAGAAAAAAAACAGAGAAAGAAAATAAATCGGTAGAATCCTAGTTTCCGTGCATAAAATGGAGATAACTCCTGTTAGCCTTAAAATGAACTGAGGCTTACAGGATTATCTCCCCATGTACTTTGGTGATATATACTTTTTCAACAACAACAGGAATAAAACAACTTTATTTCCATACAAACCTAACGTTTCACACACTTGGCCACTCGAACGGTGCTCAAATAAAAACAATTTAACAATTTAATTTATTCAAAGCAATACCAATATAATTTATGTATTTACTTCTGTTTGTCTTTCATGGGGGAGATAATCCTGTAAGCCGTAGTTCATTTTAACCCATAAGAACCCACTGTGACACTGGTGTCGCATACAATTTAATTGACCTGCACAGTCTTTTATATATTATATTTTATCCTTGATTTTAACTCATGGAGTGTACTATGTGACATCTAATGAACATCCTGGTGCAGTCATGTGACTGTGTGTCAATTGGCCTACCCAGAATCCCACATAATGTTCCTTCAAGTAGAAATGGGCCTGGGTTTTTATGGGTTAAGGCTAACAGGAGTTATCTCCATTTTATGAAACGTGGTCCCTTAGTTTGTGTCCGACTGTGTTCACGCTTCATCCTCAACACGGAATGCTACCAAAAGGCATTAGTCATGTCATGGTTTCTATTGAGTGACTAACCAGACCTGTTTGTTATATTATTCATGAAAGCATGTTCCTTTTGAAGAAACTACTATGGTAAATTCACTTGAGAAATTAGTATGTAAGTACATTGAAGTCAGTGATTTGCAAGTTTGATCCATAACAAATAATGCATATGTTATGCCGAATCGGTGAAATTGCCTAATTGGCAAAATTTACTTATTTTTCATAAAAAAAAGTTTGATTTCACTTTGATTACATAAACTTTTGATTGCTAGGTGGCTCTCTTACCAACTGAGCTAAACTGACAAGTCTTACATATCTACAAATTTATTATATATGTTACGCCGAATCAGTGAAATTGCCTAATTGGTGAAATTTACTTATTTACTTATTCTTATTTTTTTCGATTGTAGTAATATGACCCCTAAAGATAGATAGAATAAGTTTAAATTCGTATGTTCAAAATCATGCAAAATGTGTTTGTTAGGCCAGGAATTAGGATGAGGGCTATATTGACAAATGGTAAACAAAATGAATTGTTTTATTTGGTTGGAATTGAAAAGTAAGGAATTTTATTAAAATGATGATTTTGTTTTGTTAAAATAACAAACAAAAAATTACAACTGAATCCTGATTTGGAAGGCTTGTACAAGAATTTAGAATAACAATAAAATGTCGGCTGATCTGGCTAAAGAATTTACTGATGCAAACAAAAAAAATAATTTAATGTTTTAATGTCACAAAAAGATCACGTTAAAAATGGGCATACCGATAAATATGGGTGAAAACCTGAGGGAGGGGGAGACACCAGGACTAGCATTCCAAGGCTAGGACTAGCATTCCAAGGCTAGGACTAGCGTCCACGGCCCTGACGCCCCCCTCCAAAGCAGGCACGGTCAGTCGAACTCAGTGTTTCTAGAGCGGCACAGCTTTTTGGCGTGAAGTGTAAAAATATGAGATACATGCAACTTACAGAGTTTAAAAGAGAAACACAGTAGCAGCTGTACTTTGTTGACATTGTTTGACAACTCAAAATTCAACAATATTCTGAATGAGAACTTTAACCTACAAAGAGTGTTGATAGTAGATTTTGTAGTATCATATTTCTTACAGTGCAGATTCCCAGAGCGTCGCTACGAGTAAAGTCAAATAAACAACGAACATAATATTTTAAATCGGACTTCGTTTATCTTAAAGAACCAGTTGACTTTCATGTCAGTTCCTTTCAGTAAAAGCCATGGCACACAAATGAAGAATGAACATCAAATGATATGCAACCAGTTCCAACTATACACACGAGTACAACAGACAAGTCATTTGCGTATATTGGGTATCATCAAACCCCATAACATAACATGATTACATAAACTTTTGATCATAAAAAATTGTTGTTTTATATCCTTGTTCCGATTAAATAAACTTTTGATCAAATTAAAACCACATATCTATTTATTTTTTGTAAAAAAAAGTTAAAACTTTACTTATTTTTTGTAAAACAAGTTTGATTTCACAAACTTTTACTTATAAAAAAATACTTGTTTTGATTAGATAAACTTTTGATCAAATTAAAACTATGTATATTTATATATTTTTTTCCAATTAGGCAATTTCACCGATTTGGCGTAACATATATACGCCACAAGTGTGTAAGTAAATAACAACTCTTGGTAAATGTCAATTTAAAACAAAATCCTATTCGACTTTGCTTGACTTAATTTGGGTTGAGGTTTTATAATAACTCATTTTGGTATCTCCCTATGTCCTTGGATCAAGGTATTCGTTAATATAAAAGATGATATAGGTATTTTTGGATATCTCAGGATAAAAAAGATTCTTTGATATACAACTGAAATCTAAGACAAACTCTCTACAATTTTGATAAAGTTCACTACGTTAATTTAATTAGGATAAAGAGAGCTATGATTTGGAAGAAGCAAAAGTTTTTACCTGTAATACCTACTGCTTAATTAGCTGGTTGATTAACTGGGCCGATATTTAACATTTTGAGATAATCAGCATCGGCCGATTACTGAGCATCATATGGCTGATTTTTATTATAATAGAAAAAAGTACCTTTTAATTTAAAATTAAAACTGAAATGTTGAAAGTGTGTGGGGCAAAAAAGCATGTAATTTTTCTATGAATTCGGCTTAGCGAGATCAAAGGGTTGACAGTCGGAGGTGGGGTAGTAAAGTCCAGAGAGACACATACAATACAGAGTGAGGGGGTTTGGAGGGAGGGTGGAGACAGTCGTGTTGGTTCTTAGTCTCCTTTCTTTCCTATGAAAGAAGGGAAGATAGGATTAGGCTTCTTTAGCCGTTGGCTGGTTGTCACTGGAAGGAACAGGAAGAAAATAAAGGGTAAACATTGAAGTGTTTATACAGTGTTTATAACTAATGTATACACTTCATAACTTTTTCATTTTCCAAACAGAGAAAATGCACATTTTTTATTTTCAAATATTTTTCTGTGTTCAAGTGAATAATACATTATTTTAGAGGCAAAAAAACCCCAAAAAAACAAAACATATCGGCCACCCTGCTCTCTAAATATCGACATCGGCCAAAACCCATATCGGTCAACCACTAATACCTACTATTAAAAGTTATCATTACAAAAAAGTTACCCAAATGACAAAAGCCAATGCTCTTTAAGACTACAATTTCTTTCAGTCAAATCACTGGGGTTGGGTCGTTAGTATTCAGTAGCAGAAACATATAAATGACTGCTATACAGCAACAAGGAACGAAAACAAGCCTGGCTGCTGCAGGGTCAAACTCCACTCCTACTTCTATTCCGACTGAAGATGATTACTGCAACATTTGTATTGTATACATAATAAATAAATTTGTACATACATAAAACTTGTCAGTTTGGCTCAGTTGGACTGGATTTTAACAACATTTTTCAATTGTCCAAATACTTTTCCCTTTAAAGCAGGTGTATACATGTGAATGTGTGTGTTTATACATAAATTTGCACATTTATCTTCTTGAGAAGCAAAAACATCAAGATTTTCTGTTAAAAATAAATATAATACCTGAAAAAAAACGAAATTACTATATAGTTAATTAAGAAAACCTTACCTTTAATGAGAGTAGTTTCAAAGACCAGCATTGTCAGTAAACACTGAATATTCATGACATAATGTCCAGCTGACAGTAACTCATGGCAACAATCTGTTTGCTTGACCAAGTAACCGTCGTCACCTAAATACAAAGACAAAAAGGTAGTGATCAGATAAACATAGGACAGATAGTTTCAACACAGTTCCCACTGCAATGGAGTCAAATTATGACTGGTGAAATTTATAGAGGAAACCTATTACAAGCATCCCCTGTTATAGCCCGGTTTGATGGTAGACTCAAAAATGTTAATCTAGCTCCAAAAGAGCTGAATCTAGCTCCAAAATAGCAAAATCGGCAACCCTGGTTATCACGACTTGGTTATAACACAATTGGTTTGTTTAGACCTCAACCCTGCATTTTAACAGGGGATGCCTGTATCTGCATGTCTGTTATACAAAAACTACCAAGTCATTTTCATGAAAGTTATGAAATCAAATGATGGATAATTTTATATCCAACAGAATATGATAATTATAATGACATTTGTTAGTTGAGTGTCTATATTTGCCTGGCGCCAGATAGCTTCCAAGGTGGACGTAGGTTCGATCCCCACACATAGTTTGTTTCTTTATTCAAAAGAATTTGCAATTTAGGCTGCTCGTTTAACAGTCACTCAAACCGACGCCGGGCAAATATAGGCTCTCGACTAACATCAAGAGCCACACTATATTCGTGCTAAATACCAATGTGAGAATGGAGAAGCCAACAAAGTGTAGGATTAAATAACTACCAAAAGATCTTTGTTAGCTCAGTCGGTTAGAGCAGTACCTGCGTATAAGGTAGCTTCCAAGGTGGACGTGGGTTCGATCCCCGCACAGAGTTTGTTTCTTTATTCACATTTGTGATTTAGGCTGCTTGTTTAGCAGTCGCTCACATCAGTGCCGGGCAAATATAGGCTCTCAATTAATAAATGTCATTATAATTATCATGACAGTTATGAAACAGATTAGGAATTATTGTATATTTCAGCGGATAAGGCGACCTTCAGATAAGACGAGACCCCAATTACACAATTGTAGTAATGTTGAATGACAAGATTAATATACTAGAAGCTGAGAGGGCTGATGTTTGAACCTTACAAGCTGGACTGGTGATATCTGTTAACACAAATTCACCTAAAAGAAGGCTAAACAACCTCCTCTTTCAAAATCTTAACATGTTACTTATAAAACCGATAATATTTAAATCATACAAATATCTCATAAGATCTTTATCAGATTAAGCTTATTATACAAGCTTGCATTATCTGCTTATGCTAATGTTTCTGTTTTGTTTTTAACCCCCCCGAGTAAAACTTTGCCAACTATTAATAAACAATGACATTCACCACTGGTGCATTTTATGACAAATCATTAAAAGAATTTTAATTTGTAACCCACCCTCAGATTTTAATAAAAATTGGCATGAAAAAAATTGGCATCAAACCTCCATAAATGAAATCCGTTTTTCAAAATTCCGATTGGGGAAGGGGCTATGACCTCCTCAAATTTCGCCATTTTGGTAAACTACCCTATGTTCATAACTCGTTTTCGTTAGTTTGACTGACAAAAAGCGCTAAATCGTTTTAAATAGCCAAAAATGGCCAAAAACCATCAGAAAGATGCTAAAAATGGTTGAAAATAGCCAGAAAACGGCCAAAATGTTTTAGGTGAAAACGTGCTAATTTAGCACTTTTTGCACTGCCAAAACAAGAAACGTGCTAAATCTAGCGCGAAACGTGCTAAATTGGCAACACTGACTCTGATCCTAATTAAGATAGAACCCTGGGATTTGCACCATTGGATAGATAATACTTAGCACTATGATAGTACTTTCCTTTATTTTGTTCAAAATATATATATAATTCATAATGCAAAAGAGATTGTTCACTCCAAAGGACGCCACATTCTTATTATTCTTATTATAGTTATAGGGTATAAACTATGTTTCATTCACTTATCTGCCGAATATGGAGTTAGAAATAAAACTCTTTGATGAACGTTGATCTTTAATAAAACATTTTTTAATACAATCAAACAATGGATATCCTTATTGACAAAATGCAATTTAAGAAAATTGCATATTAAAAGAATTCATCTACTTTCACAAATTTAAGAGTAACTACATCTAGATTTTTTCATGATGCTATGATACAGTCAATGTTTCAAGGCTTGCATTACCACCTTCAGTGTTAACATAGGTTGGTCCATCTTCAAATCCTTGATTGTTATCATTGCTAGCGGTTGTACTTGAACTGCCTGAATAATCTTTAAATAGCATTTTTGAGGCTTCAGGTAATTTCAATTTTGTATAGCAATTTGTGCAAATATATTCAGAATCCAAAGTATGCTGAATATCAGCTTTAACTGTTTGCTCTTCAGGAAGTGTTATTAGACTTGTTGTAATGAATTTTTATGAACTACAAATGGATTACAGCATACTTTTTTATAGTTTTTAGTACGCATCTTAATTAAAGATCTGAAAATGCATAAACATTACGTTATTAAAAGGTATATTGAATATATAATTGGCAATAAAGATAGAAAGTATAAGGTATAGTGGGTATATTACATGCATGACCTTCATATAGGTAGACTACATTCAGTAATGATGTAATTAGGATACTTATATCCACAACTGCAGGGAGGGTCTCTGGGCGGGCAATTTGACCTACCGTTTAAACCTTTTACTTTTGTGAGAAGCGCAAATTTAACAATTTGCTGGGAGACGCAGTCAGATTTAGTGCCGCAACTGTTATATGATTATTATGATTTTATTGTATATTTTAAACAAAATAAAGGAAAACATTCTTATTAGGTATTAGGTTGTTGAGGGTTTGACTATAGCCCTTTAATTATATTTTTGGGGAGGGAAATTAGGAAAACTTGTAAAAATGGGTAACGTTCATCCATAAGGAGCAAAAAATACAAAACTGTAATAGTTACATATGATAGAGGGTACCTGGGGGCAGTCTATGAGAAAAACATAAATTTTTAAATTATTATAATTTTTTTTAGGGACCTCCTAGAACAAATTGCAATTGAAGTACTATTGTAGTGCTGAGTATTCTCTATCCAATGGTTAAAATCCCAGGGTTCTATCTTAATTAGGATCAGTTATGAACTTGTAAACATAGGGTAGTTCACCAAAATGTCGAAATTTGAGGGGGTCATAGCACCTCCCCCAATTGGAATTTTGAAAAACGGATTTCATTTTTGGAGGTTTGAGCAAAAACTCACTTGAAATGCCAATTTTCATTAAAATCTGAAGGGGTGTGGTTACATGTCTCTTATGATTTGTCAGAGAAT
Source organism: Architeuthis dux (assembly GCA_006491835.1). Lineage (NCBI taxonomy): Eukaryota > Metazoa > Mollusca > Cephalopoda > Oegopsida > Architeuthidae > Architeuthis > Architeuthis dux. The sequence continues at coordinate 298,942 of VCCN01007273.1, forward strand.
GCACACAATTCTTCATGACTTATACGAATAAGAGAAACAAAAAGTATAGTCAAAACTAGGAAAGTCAAATGATGGTCGTGATATTATTCTTGTCGCCAAAAAAACCCAGCAACAATGTGTAAAGGAGACAAACACTGTTAATCCCCAAATAATATATGAATAAATATCATTCCATGAGTTGTTCAGAGTATTGATCTGATTCTTCTTGTTTTATTAGAAACTGGAAAAGTTGTTGGAGAAAGAAAGAAAGACAGAAAAAAATGAGTGATAAAAATCAGATAAAGAAATGAATGAAAGAGGTAGAAAGAATAGAAAAGTTGTTAATGAATGAAAAGCAAAGCAAATAGAGAGAGAAGAGCTAAGAGTGAGAGCAAAGAGAATAGAGAGAGGAGAGCAAAGAGAATAGAGAGAGGGGAGCAAAGAGAATAGAGAGAGGAGAGCAAAGAGAATAGAGAGAGGAGAGCAAAGAGAATAGAGAGAGGAGAGCAAAGAGAATAGAGAAAGGAGAGCAAAGCAAAGCAAATAGAGAGGAGAGCAAAGAGTGAGAACAAAGCAAATAGAGAGATGAGAGCAAAGAGGGAGAGCAAAGAGTGAGAACAAAGCAAATAGAGAGAGGAGAGCAAAGAGAGAGAGCAAAGCAAATAGAGAGAGGAGAGCAAAAAAGTGAGAGCAAATCAAATAAAGAGAGCAAATCAAATAAAGAGAGCAAATCAAATAAAGAGAGGAGAGTAAGAGGGAGAGCAAAGCAAATAGAGTGAGAAGAGCAAAAAGAAGAGCAAAGAGTAAAGGACAAAGAAAAATTAAACAAAGCTGAAATTGCAGTCATTTTTCAAACTGACCTTGGCATACCAATGATTTGAGTAAAGAGTTCAAATTTATTGTAAGCCAAATCTCAAAGGCTGGCATTAACGCAATTGTAGACAGACAAAAACTATTAGCCTTTGATATATGAAGTCAAACTGGTCATTAGGTTTGAGCCTCTTTTGGAATAATAGCAAAAAGTTTAGACTTAAGTTATATCATTTGTTCTCAAATTAACTTTTGTCAAATTGTTCCTCCAAAATACAATTTTATTTTCAATCATCATTGATCAGTTCTGGTGAATTTATTTCAATTATTACAAGAAAAGTAATCCAATATTGCCAAAGTCAAAGGATTTTCTCAGCGTTATTAATGTTTGATAAAAACTTCATCTTTATTCTTTGAAAGTTAACCTGATTCCATCACTGCCTGAATTTCGGAGATCAGGTGTTATTATTAGGTTGGAGCAATATTATAATCGTTTTTTACGTATCATTCCCTTCTGTTCATGTATCATCTTAAAGCTCTGCATCTCTTCTTTCGAGTGTTTGATTTTGTCAAACACCAGTCCAAGTTGGAGTTGTTTTCCCCCGTAACAACAAGAACAAGAACAATCCTCACCAAATTTAGGGGAGTAAACTCTTCACTGTTTGTCCAATCCATCATCCCGCTGGACATTATGTCATGAATATTCAGTGTTTACTGACAATG